>JADDOH010019393.1:0-22266 GCA_016648135.1 Agrypnia vestita
GAATATTTTTTTAAATTTAAATTTAATTTAATTTTAATTTTAAAATATTAAAACAAAGTTCCTTATTATTGAGACGTAAGATTTCAACAGCCTTGTCTTTTTTAATGTGTGGCTTGTATCAAACAATAGATTTTGGGAATTCTGTAAAAAATTTATCATTACAAAGCCCTTTATTATTATCTTCTTCTTGTCCCTACCCCTCTATCCCGGTTCATCCAGGATCGGGCCTCCTTTTACGAAGGCATAAGGATCTTTTGTCCTATCTGTCCATATTTTATTATAATATTAAAAACTTAAACGTAAGAAAACGATACACATTTTGCCTATTCAATTTATTTTATGGAATCAAGAATCTAATGAAAGGTGTTGTAAATGAAATAAATTACAAGCTAGAGTTTCTTCTGTAAGAATATCGATCCAGATTTAAAAGTGCATGATGACCTGTTGACAGTCTGTTAAAAAAATAAAATAAAATAGAATGACAGTAGGTACCTACAGAATTAATGCTGTTAAATTCATTGCTGTTTGTACAGGGAGAAGGAGAAGTACAGGGAAAAGCACGACGTGACACAGAGTTGCCTTTAGAATAAAAATTGTTAACCTGGAGACGTATGAGTATGTTCAAAATGGGAGCTTTCGCTCATAAAACGGTCCTGGGAATGCGGTGGGTATCCATTATCTGTACAGGGAGAAGAACAGCAGCCAAAATTATTTCGATCTTTCTTGAGACTTAGACCAGCATCATATTTTCCCTTTTTCTAAAAAACGAATATTCTTGCTATTTTCAAAATGAGTTAAACGCTCGTTACTATGAACATTAACTTGCTGGTGTCCTTAAATGGAGCTCAAACCACCGACCACCAGATCAATAGGAGAGGGTCACAACAATTAGGTACACCAACAAGCTACTACAATTTTTAGGCAAGCTTCTTCATTCAAACCTTCCTTTCCTTAAAAAACATTCTCACAAAATGTATTCTTTGAATTAATATATTATCCCTCTTGGAAGAATAATTAGAGATTCGACGAAACTAAGTTTTAGTTTTTTTAATAATGTTTCAATTAAGATCTCTGCACAATTTGTAAGACCTGATATTAAATATTAAAATAATAGGGTAAGGATCCAATTGCGAAAAGGATAAGCTAGTTGAAATAACATACAAAGCGACGGCATTCAAGACAAAGTTAAGAAACCTTATATGCAAAACGAGCTCCTAATGCTCAATTATTATCATCGTCACTCTTGGCACTACAACCCTTGGTGGGTCTTGACCTCCTCAATAATCTTCCTCCACTCATCTTGGACTAGTGCCAGCTCTCTCCAGCTCTAAGGTGGAGATGTCTTTCAGGACGTTGTCACTCCATCTCAATTTTGACCTTCCCAAGCTCCTTCGCCCTATTGGCCTTGAGTTCAGTAGGACTAATGCTCAATAGCAACAATAAAGGGTACAGTCAAGAACAACAGTGAATCAAGGCGATCAATTTACGCTTTAAATTTTCTCAGACCTGACAACCTACAATTGAAACATCCTTAATTATTATGGACAAATTAAAGTCAGTCATTTGTCAAACATTCCGTTAAATTTGGGGAATTAAGAAATAGCAACGATTAAAGCTACAGTCAAAGATAAACCATGACATCCAGCTAATAATCCTCATAATTTACTGACAATCTGAAACTGAAATGTTCATAATGTTTATGGACAAATAAATACAATCACACACGATCCATGATATCCACTACTCTAGTTCTGAGCCTAATTTATATATTTAACTTATTAGGCTTAGGCTTACTCCAAGTATGGATCTCTCTATGGATCGTTGCGTGCATTTAAGCTTTTCTACACTTTTCTTTGTAAGGGCCATAGTCTCCAATCCACACGTCATCACTGGCAGTATGGATGATTCAAAGGCTTTTCTTTTTAGGCTAATTGGGATGGCCTCCCAGAGTTCTGAAATGGAGACCTTGGGAGAATAAAAGAGGCATCGGAAGAATGGAAAAATAAGGAAGAGGCCTATATCCAGCAGTGGAAAGACGAAGGCTGATGAAGAAGAAGAAGAAGAATATTTTTAATAGATGTATGTAATTGAATGTATAGAAATTATATCCAGGTCATACAGATTAATATATAATTTAACCTGGTTATATAGATAAATATATAATTAACATAAAAATCTTCTTATCTTTATCAACAACATTGTCAATGCATTGCTGGATGAAGACCTCTCTATGATTACAAATTTCTCTCCCTGACAATGTTTGCTACTTTGAAAATTTAGTCTTTCTATTGACACGTTGGGCATCCTCTATGTTGATTTACCTCATGGAAATAATATGCATTAAAACGTCAGCATAATATTTATAGGGAGAATATTCTTGAATCGAGATAAAAATATACCTAAAAAATTAGGAAAAAAAATTAAAAATAAAACTATTTCACATTTTACAAATACTTCAAAAACCTGATTAAATTTTCAATCTCTAAAAGGGTTTCCAAATTATTCACAGCTTTCCTTCTGAAATTAATATCTCAAAGAAAAATTACCTCATTATATTAATACTATACATAGGTATTTCAGCTATCCGGAAAAGGTGACTAATTTTCCAACCCGAGACCTCACTGGCAAGGAGCCAATTCATTTATTTAACTCCGAAAAACTTAAACTCGTTACTGGATTACCTAAAAAGTACTAAAATTCATGGAAAGTTCAGTAGTAAGATTAATGAAATAATGTTGTTCAGTTAACTAAGCATTTATATGTATTAATGATTCTTTATTTTCCCACATTTTCACAAACATCTTCGTTAGATTTTTTCAATACACATTTTATGTATCCATAAAAGTAAAATAATACTATTTTTAGGAATTTAAATAGAGTACAATCACACGTTTTACCATATTGATCATGAGGGGAAATAAAAAGCCACACTATTCTGTACCGGCATACTATTTATTTCGGTTATTCTTTTGCCAATTTTAGGCCACACTCAGTGTTGCAATGTACGACTAGTCTTGCAACAAATTCAGTTTTCAATTAATGAAAGTGGAATTTTATTTACATTCTCAAATAAAAATATGCCCACGAATTCTGATGAAACATTTAGGATAGATGTCGGAACTGAACTATACAGGTAAAATAATAATCAATTAATGAAGTAAAGTAGGTACTGTCACGTGTCGTGGCTATGGGAGCAATTACATTGGAAATTAATTAGCGATTTATAAATTGATATAATTATAATTATGTTACCACAAAATAAATTTGCTACATTGGAAGAAGGATTTATAAATTAATGAAAAATGAACTTTTCAATGTACAAAGTCACAATGAATAAAATTCAACGTTATATTTTTAATTACATTATTTTACTGTACATCATTCATAAATGAACACTTTATTGTTGCTGGTTACACGTATTTAACATTCACTAGAACATTCCATCCAATTCTCGCCCATAGTATATATATTTATAAGGTACTTTTCTCGATTATTCGCTTTATTTATCGCTTCAATTACCTCACGACTGGCCACACAGGGAGTCGTCTTGCGCGTACTTTACGGCCGATTTCACACTGAACTAACTGTCAAATACGACAACTGCGCATTGGCCTAGATCCGCGCTATTCATATATTCAGATGCTGGTACATTTGTACTTTCTAGAATATTCTAGTGTTTGGGAGAAGGTTCTCGTTGCATCTCGGTTGTACCAGGCATTTGTAGATGATTGTAGATGTTTCCTGAAGATTGTACTTAGACCACCCTAGATTGTTATTGGCCGTTCTCGATCGTTCGATAGTGTTGTTCCAAGTGATACATTACCGAGCGTTCGGACAGTTCATTAATTCTTTTTAGTTTCTCTTTTACAGTACTTTGAAATGAGCTGTATTTAATTGAAATTTCTACGAAATCAATCGGTATAAAATACGTATTTAGTAATGTTTCTTCCATAATTATTATCATGTTGTTTAGATTTAAATATATCGTTAAAGGAATTCGGATAATTTATTTTTACGTTCAATTCATGTTTCAATATCCCTACTGCACGCGTCAGTGTCCCTTTTTTAATAATAAAAAACACACTTTTTTCATTACATGTACCTACCCGAATTTTTATAAATTCAGTGCATTTTGTATTTTATTTTATAATTCAAATAATTTTGTAGTCGTGAATTGCCGCAAATATTCGCCATTCTGGTCCAGTTGATAACGCAAATACTTTGAATCGCACACATTTCAATTAGGTTTTCTCTATTGCCGGACTATTTTCATTTTCGAGACTCAATTCACAGTTCTGGAACATTTTATTTTGAAATAAAATATTTTCCATATGTTTGTTTTTAAAAACATTGTTAATTTTATTTAAATTAAATTGTTATCATAATAAAGATGTATCGACAAAAAATATCTTTTCCAAATAAAAATACAGATATAAGAAATTCGAAATATTAAAAAAAAAAACATTTTAAAAAACTTATTTGAATGAAATGTGTTGTATTCAAAATGTGTATTGTTCTTATTTACATTATGTTTGTTTTTATAAACATTGATAATTTATTTCAATTCAATTGTTATCTTGACTTAACTTAAACATGTATTGACAAAAAATACCTTTTACCAAATATACACATATAATAAATTCTAAATATAAAAAAAAAAACATTTTAAAAAACTTATTTGAATGAAATGTGTTGTAGAAATTATGTTTATTTTTATAAACATTGATAATTTATTTCAATTAAATTGTTTTCTTAACTTAAATATGTATTGACAAAAAATACCTTTTAGAAATAAAAATACACATATAATTAATTCTAAAAATAAAAAAAAACATTTTAAAAATCTAATTTAAAAGAAATATATTGTACAAGCTGTGCCCGCGCGGCTTCGCACGCGTAGATTTTAAGTACAATGTTTGGATCGTCATAGAACTTTCGCGAACCTTCTAGAACATTTTCCTTCAGAACTTTCAAGAAATTTACAGAAACCTTCTAGACACACCGACACATTCCGCCATTCAGTTAAGAACCATATAGAACTTTCGGGAGTTTTCTAGAACCTTCTCCGTCCAGAACTTTCTAGAGTAGGCTTTTCCGGAACCGACACAGTCGGCGCAACTATATTGAAACAATTTGAAGCATTTGCGGCCTTCCCATAGCAAAAAAATGTGCTAGAAAGAACATTTTCGGCACCCACTCCCACCCACGCTCAGCCACCTCCACCAAACTCGCATATTTTCAACGTGACACCAAGGGCTATCCACCACTATAACCACCGGTGGGTGGTTGTGGCTGGTTGTGGAGAAAACTTGGCGGATAGGGAAATACGGGTTTCTTTATACATATAAATATATATATATATATATTTATATATATTTAATACGAAATAAATAAATGAAATAAAGAGAAATACACAAAAATCTAATAATAAAACTGAAAAATTAAATGCTGGAACCTGGATTCGAACCACGGACCTCTGTGTTTCGCGCACAGCGTGTTACCAATTTCACTATCCCAGCGACTTAACAAGTCGTCAATATTTGATAGTTATATGTTTCTCTTTGAATTATTAATTCACTTATTTATATTATTCCATTTTTATTCGGGAAGTAATCGACTGTTTTACGAGAATTATTATTTTTATTTCATTTATTTATTTCGTATTAAATATTACGGGACTCGTTTCCTTAAATAAATTAAAAATGTGTTTAATAATATATATACTCCATTTGTAGTTAAGCAAAGAATACTTCCATTGTTCGGAAATCGACTAGCGAGAAGACGTCAAAGCTTCGTATATAATGATTTAAAATGTATTTTGTACTTATTTACAATCAATGTGTTTTTTATTATATTATATTAACATAAATAAAAAAATTAAATTAAACACACATACTCAAACAATTTTGTTTGAAATACCTAGCATTTTTAAATTACAAAAGTGTTTAAATTTTTGTTTGATCTTTCTGTTTCAATTGATTTCGGTTTTACGGTAAACAGGGTCAATTTTTTTGGTTGTGCTTCAACAGCTCCCTATTTCATTCCTGACTTATCGTCAAACACCCTGTAATATCAATATTCTTGTCAATATATTTACAAAAAAAGTTGAAAATAATAGTGTTTCTGAGTTTTTTATTTTTACCTTCCCAAAAATATTACAAATCCCGTGACTCAACACAAGTATTTCCGGGCTCGATGCATGGAAAATCCCGTGTATTCCCGGGTCGATCTGGATCGGAAACTAAAAAATAATTTCAATTTGTATTTGGGTGCATACCTCAATTTATTGTTGCCATTTTTTTTTTAAATATTGTGTGCCGATTTGGAACCACAAACCTCATCCCGTAAAATCAGTTGAAGGAAGCAAGGTGAATGCTGGGGGTTTTCAGTGCTTCATCTTAACACAATCTTTCTTTGGCGCAGATTTTCATCAAAATAGCATGGTTGTGTTCGTTAGTTGCTAGTAATAAAACTATTCTCATTTTTTAATAGGAATAACTAACACATTTTACATAACCCTGTAACACAACATTCGCGAATGCACATGCTGAATATTTGAGTACATTTTCTATGTCAAAAAAATATTTTAATGTTAATCAGTTGTTTTAACTGATTGGGAGAAAAACTAAAATAAAAAGTAACCCATAAAAACCAAGTTTTTATTATACTCCCTTTCTTTGTAAAATATAATACAATTAAAGACGAATTAAAACATATAACATAACACTAAACTTACAGTAATTTAATATATTTCTAAAATGTCAGATGTTTTGAGTTTTGATAAGACGCTTCATGCTTTGTGTAGTGAAGTACCTATTATGTATACCGACGGAGTAATTCAAATTTAGAAAATATTCCGCGACTTTATCGGGCCGCCGTTGCTAGTAATCAAACTTTTGTAATGATTCCAGTTTAAAAAATTATTAAAATTTTAAAAATCCAAAATTATACTATAATTATTATTATTTTTTAACGAAAATTTGATAGCTCTTCTTGATCGTCGCCACGAGTCTGTTAATATAAAGGAAGTAAAAACTATATTGAAACGATATACAAAGTACCTAAGTAATGCAAGAAGTACATAGTGCTTTAAATGCAGTATCCGAGAGAATATTGGTAGCACATAATACCGTGTATTTTGGAATAAACTGGTTTATGCATGTGTAGATAAGAGCTAGATGAAAATGAATTTAAAAAACTATTATATGTAATGTAATGTTTACTGTATGTTTATTTACTTTAATTAAAACATTCTACATAAAAGTACATTAAAATTATATAAATATTCCTAATGATTAATTTGCAACTAATTAAATTATCAACCAAAATTTAATTGGTCAAATTATATGAATTGTTCAACCTACTTTGTAAAAAATCTTCTTGTTCCTTAAGGATCGCAGACACGTAGGCGCTTATGTCTCAAAGAGTATTTAATAGCTCCTGAAATCGTTACTGAGTAATTCATTAAAATTAATTGAATCGTATTTTATTTCAAGACATTATTGCATTAAAAAATATATTGATTTTAAAAGGCTTGACGCTTGAAAACAATGTAGCCATTCTCTAAAGCTCTCACCTAGTGGTCGGGGTTCGAGTCTCGTTCCAGGAGACTTAAAGTTAAAGAATTTGTATCTCCTTATTAATAGCGACATCTGTATTGGATTATGTGAATCAAAAAGTTTTCAGGTGGCGGTCGTAAAAGTCAGACACGAAACATGGTGTGCATGTTAAACACATTTACATATAACATCCAAAAACATAGATATATGTGATAGTCTATCATGGTTGGAATTGGTGAACATTGCACTGTGTAAAGGGACCACTCAAGCCAGCCATACGATAAGTCGTAAGCTCTATGAATACCCAAAAAAGACTTCCATACCTACTTTCCCGTATGAAAAATGGATTTGTCTCTACCAGACATTTACATTATATTTTGATTAGTGATTTCCCGCTGGAGATTAAATCCTGTAGTGTGTTCTTGAAAAATTTGAACATAGGTACTCAAAATATTTGGTTTAGCACCGTTTGAGAATTGTTAAAATATTGATACGATACCGTATCCCATGTTGCATCTCCATTTTTTCGTAAGTTCTTGTCGGTAAACCATTTTTTCTCTGGTCTTGGCGGCTGACAGTTCTTAAAAAGAATCTATACATAACTTTCTATATTATTTTGCCAATGTTGTTTTTGTCTCGGTCTTTATCTATGTCAGCGTCCTCGAATTAATTATTATTATTTTATATCATTCATCTCCTAAAGTGTTTTCTGTTAAAAATAAATGCATTATTATAATATTATTTTTTAACATTTAAAGTATTGCCATATATAATATCAACTCTTTGCAATGTATTAATTTAATAAAATGTATTCATTTAATTCAAGTTTTTTATTGCACTAATTTAATTAAACTTTTTGTATTATATTCATTGAAATAAACTTTCTTATGGTATCTTATTATTTTTTTTATAATGTATTTATTTAATTTATGTTTAATGTTAAATTAAATTAAATTGTAATGAGTATAGTTAAAAATTCACTAGCTTTTGTAATCAATTCAATATATTATTAATTCACTAGTAACCTATACTTACATTTTGTATTGTAATATTAAATATGTAACCTGCCGCTACATATCTTATTTTATGATTTTATGATAATTTATTATTGTTTAATTGTAACTGTAAAATTGCTATTGTGATTTGATGAATAATCTGATGAATATTGTATTCCTTCAGCCAATAGTCAGCTCTATGAGCACATGCAAAAATTCAATTCCCAACTTCTTTAGGTATCATATACCTTTGAAGAAAAATTAAATAGTTAATCTCAGAAATCTTTTATTAATATTAAAAAAAACTCATTCCAATGTTATGAATGTGTAGTTAACTTAAAACTCCCAAAAGAATAATAAATCTTCATGAAGTCTGAAATGAATATTCTATTTTGCTAGTACGTATTTCGCGTTTTAAATTTACGTCCCAATTTATACAATATGCATTGTTGTCGATGGGCTAAGATAATAATATAAGAAAAGTTAAGTGATTAGCACTTCTAGAACTCTGAACACTAGACTCTGTCCAAAACTTTAAAATTATTCGCCTTTTGTGTTCGCCTGTAATGACTCAGTCCCAATTATGAAACTTTTTCATTAGGCGACGTGTTCGTCTTTTATTGAAGGCATTTTCATTCGCCGTTCTGCTTTTTCATTCAGAAAAATATTTAAATCGAAAAATAATTAGGTTCAAATCAAATATGGAAATCGTGATTTGAATTTTTGAGCAAGATTATACAGGCTTAAACCGTTCATTAATAAAAATGTACTTAATAAAATTATGTGTAATATTTTATTGGTATATTGAACATTGATTGCTGCACTCGAATACTGTTCTATTTTTACTCACTTTATATTAACTCGTGGCGTCTGCTTGTCATCTTGTCTGCTTGTCTGACGAAAAAACTTTGGATCGATTTTTAACCCTTTTCCCGTGATCCAATCGAGCTGAAACTTTGCAAGCAGACTCGTGGCGACGATCAAGAAGATCTATCAAATTTTCGTTAAAAAAAATTATAAATTTTTGATTTTTCAAATTTTGAATGATTTTTCATACAAATTTTTAAGTTGTATGAACATATTTCAACGCGTCTGGTAGACGCGAAACCTTATGGTAGTATAATTTTGGATTTTTGGAATTTTTTTATTACTCCTTTTCGTAGCGTCGCCCGACCGAAGCCCAACGCGTAGGTTAAGCGCCAAACTAGTTTCCACTAGTAAATGAGAAAGGGAGTATAATAAAAATTTGGTTATTATGGGTTACTTTTTTTTACTCCCTTTCTTTTAACTCGTGGCGTCTGATCGCTTGCTTGTCTGACGAAAAAACTTTTAATCGATTTTTAATCCTTTTCCCGTGATCCAATCGAGCTGACACTTTGCAAGCAGACTAATGGCGACGATCAAGAAGATCTATCAAACTTTCGTTAAAAAAATTAATAATTATAGTATAATTTTGGATTTTTCAAATTTTTAATGGTTTTTTCATACAACTGAATAAGTTGTATGAAAATACTCCGACGCATCTGGTAGAAACGAAACCCGAAAATGAGAAAGGGAGTATTGTAAAACCTTGGTTTTTATGGGTTAGTTTTTTCAAATTTTTGTCATATATAATGGTTAATTTGATCAATTTGTAAAATATTTGAATCTATTAATATAAACACCTATAATATGGATTGAATATTAGTTATTTCAAGAATATATCTTACTCCAATTTTTATTAAAACTTTGCACTTATTCTAACCAGAAGTAAAAACTTCTTAGATTTGTCCAAATTGAATGTCGGATGCAGAAACAAATTGACCTAATTTTTCACCATGCTTGTGCAGCACAAACATAGTTTTTATTTTATTGTAAAGTTATGAGTAAATACGAAGATGTTAACGTGTGCACTGTTCAAAATTCTCTAAACAACTTTGATAAAAACTGGCATTTTATTTTTCATAATTATATTTATTATTTTGTAAAAATTAATTTTGTGATTAGATAAGAGGAGGTGACTTTTTTATTATCAGTTAACAATAAGGTTGATTAAATGAGTTAATTGATATAATATATTAAATAATTTAATAGTTATTTTTATTTATGTCTAGTGTATATAACAGATATATGAATGAGTTTAATTATTTATTTGATATTATTATTATTATTTTTATAATAGACGTGCATGCGTGTCACACCAATATTCTAACTCATTTTAAACTAAGTTTAAATGAGTTTTCGATAAAAAATTAAGTAATTTGCTAAATATACTTAACAATTAATTAATTAATTGGTGAAAACAATTTAAAAGTCTCCTAAAACGGGGCTCGAATACCGACCACTGGATCACTGAAGAGCATCTTAAACACTTGACCAATAAGCTACTTGGTATTTTCAACCTCTTACAAAAATATTCTCATCGTTATTTATGAATTATTTCAATCTATAAAATAATAACGTTTAAAATTAAATGTAAATCCGCGTCAGATGTCCTGGAAACGACTTTTACACTCCTGTTATTTCAAATAGATAACAATATTCATTCTCAAGGGTCTTCTATCTTGAATCCTTCCCAAAAGCTGACGAGTAGACCCGATTGTTTGGGGCAAGAGCCATAATGAAAGTGAGTTAAAGATTTTAATAAGTGCTTACAATTATTAATTTGAAATTGATTTATTTGATTGGATTATACAGTGGGTCAGACAGACAAAAAATTTAAAATTTAAAATATATTTTATGTTAACTACGTAATACACATAAAATATAAAATATAAAAACTCATTTTGTGTGGTATTACAAAGTTAAAATAAAACCTTCGAAGTAGTATTGAACATCGCACACTATACACGATTTAGTAGTGTGTATACGCATGTATAGACGCGACGTCCGACACGTTCCGGATTTGTTCGAAAATTTTTGCGATTTCGTACGATGGATATTGAAAATGTTGTCAATTTGGTACATGACCACAAATTTTTGTGGGATCAAAGCAATTCAACTGTGTTACCATCAGCGCAGATCATGGTGGAGAATCTTTAAAGAACTAAAAATACCTGTAGGTTAAATAATTTGATTTAATGAACGTGAGGTATAATTATGTTCTTCGAACAAAAAAACTTTAAATATTTCTCCGATGTTATGAGCTCTCGTTGCACTTCGATTCTACCCAGAATTTGTGAATCTATTAGATAGTCATAAAATTTGTCATAGAATTTACCAAATTCATCCCTTCTAGTATTTTATACTTCGTTCACCCATTTGGTTCTACGATGCCGACGACGCCATAGCAGCCTACGAGTAAGAAGAGAGTTTTCCAGAAGGTACAGATTATTCATTCGGCACAAACGTTATTAAAGAAAGGCAAAAAGTAACTGATCGTGACCAACGCAAGACGCAATCAATGTGCGCACTCAATACGTACGAAAATATTCTTAAGAATACGTACGTAATAATTCGTATCCAAAGTGCGACCGGCCTAATGCTTTAAGTTCTTTGTTTACGGCCGTTTAATATTAGTTATTTTAATTTTTTTCGTAAAATTTCATTAAAGTTTATTTACAACTGTTCGTATTTATAACTATTCAAAAAAGTACTGTAAAAAAATATTCTGTCGATGATATGAACATATTTTTTACTATTCTTCGTTATTTTTTAATGTATTGCTAGTAATTTTCTCTAACCGTAGATTCCGTTTAAGCTTTTATGTCTGGATTGGACTGAGTATATATATATATATATACTCAGTCCATATATATATATATATATATAAAATGTATAAAATTTAATTATTATAATTAAATTACAACTTTGCAGCGGAACTGTTTGCGTAGGACTTTGCTGCCCGACGCTTTTGTCTACTTTGAAAATAGTAAAAGCATTGCTGTGACATGTTCTCGTATAAACAAATTTTTCCGTATCTCTGAGGGTGTGCGCGCGTATTAATAATGCACGTCCGCAAGTGCTACCTCCGACGTAACCTGAGAGTGGCTTTGTTATTTACCAATTCAGGATCAGGTATAAAAACGAGACGTTTTTGCCTTCCTACATAAAGTATAAGGCAAAAACAGGGCCACCAATCCTCACCTCGAATTTCGAGCATTCAATTAGACCCGGAGCCCTTCAAAAGCTACTAAACATGTGTATGTGAGTTGTTGCTGGAGGTGGCCATACTTACAGAATATTTCAAACTGGAATCGTATTTTGTTTCTCGGTGGGTAGCGAGATATCACAAAAAATGATGTATGCAAAATTTGGCTATGGTTATATAATTTGATTAATCAGGGAGGAGTGAGTTGGCACAACTGTATTTTCCTCGGGACAAAAAACTTTGAAATATGTTTAATACAATACACATTAATACGATAAAAAGAAAAGGTTAATATGGTAAGATGGAAGGCTGCCTTTGTTTTTCACAGGATCCTTAAAATATCTAAAAAATACACAATTTTGAAGGAATGGCATTCGAAATTGCCGACGTTTATGTATACTGTGTTTATATGTACGGGGGATGTGGTGGTCTGGGCTAGTAAGGATGGTATCTTTATTTTTTAGGGTATTAAAGTATTAAAGTGAAGCTATGCCAAAATTAAAATTAAATCGGTTGAAGGGAAAGAATATTAGCACTACCAAACGTTCTATTATTTTATGTAATCAAACTCGGTGTATAAAGCATATTTTTGTGTGATCATGTATTATATTTATTGAATTAAATAGTTCAAAAGTCATTTATTTCGTTAAATTGGAAATTTAACTGATATTTGTAATCAATGAAGATGGCAACGAGTGAACTTTTATTAAAAATTTGAAATATGATTTTTGATAATATAGAGGGTGTTCGGCTTTGTAATATGAATATAAGTTAATCTGCCTTTATTTATGGCTCTTGTAAATGTATTAAAAAATATTTCTTATATTTCTGTTAGTTGTTTATCTATACAAATATTATAAAGAGGAAAGATTTGGTTGTTTGTTTGCATTGAATAGGCTCCGAAACTACTAGACCGATTTGAACAATTCTTTCAGATTTAGAATCCTACATTAATTCCTTGAAGAACATAGGCTATAGAATATTTTCAAAAATATTAGGGATCCGTATGAAAACATCGATAATGTTACCCAACGTGTGAAAAAAATACAAAAAAAAAATCTTGTATCGCGTACGCTGCGGAAATTATTGACAATTGAGCAAAGTAATGTAGTACAGTTTTATAGAAGACATTTATATCTACAAAATTCTACGATACCATTTATCTAAGTATTACAGTTATGTAACAATAACTTATATTAACATTAAATGGAAACATTGTATTTTAGAGACCAGGGGAACCTTTGTTTTCCCTCACAAACTTATTTTTTACTTAATCCTTAACCCGTGCAACGCCGGGTACGACGAGCTAGTTTAATTATATAAGCGCTTTGACCAATCTCGACCAAATTTTTTTTTTTCAAATCTTTCGTAGGATTCAAAACTTTTTTTGATCCTACACAATATAAAAAACCCCTCCTCCTTTAAACCTCACCTCCCTATACGAACGTGCATTAATTGATTGGCATTAAAATTTTATTTATTTTGCACTATCAGAGAAATGAAGTCACCCAAGCCTACCCTCTCCTGGTATCCCACACTTTCCCTTCCTGGATCAGATTTTCATTTTAATAAAACGGTTAAATACCTTTATCTGAATTGGGCTGACCACTGATAAGTTACAAAGTGTCAGGTGTCATCAAAATATAGGTGTGTTATTTCAAAAGTGAGGCTGAATCGAGGAAGGCTATGGAAACCGGTACCTATCTATATTTAACGTTCACCTCCCGACCTTAGAAGCAAAGCATTGAAATGGAAATAAAATAATATTCTATTTTATTCATCCGGTTTTGGAATAGGAGGGAAAAGGAGGTTCACCCTTATACACCGGTAGAAACAATACTGGGCGAGGAATTTTGAAATTGGTTCGGCGAATGGAATTTCGGACGGATGGACCGGATATATACAAGGAATGGCAGAACTACCGGACATACTTTTAATCTACATCTAATATTTTTAAACTATTTTGTCTTTAATCGTGTTAGTGGACAAAATATTTGATATTAATGACACGAAAACTAAGCATAAAAAATAACACACAGAATTTCTTCGTCTCAATGAAATCATTGTTTATTACTCCCTTTCTTTTAACTCGTTGTCTGCTTGTCGGCTTGTCTGTCGAAAAAACTTTGGATCGATTTTTAACCCTTTTTCCGTGATCCAATCGAGCTGAAACTTTGCAGGCAGGCTCGTGGCAAAAATGATCAAATGTTTTCTTAAACAAAAACAAATTTTCGTTTAAGAAAACTTAATTACTGTATAATTTTGAATTTTTTAAAATTTTAACGGTTTTTTCAAATTGGAAACCATAAAAATGAGAAAGGAGCCCGACGCGCGTGGAGAAAGCGCGAAACCCGTTTCAACTAGTCTGACTTGAGCCATGGGTCCGATCAGACGGTTTCGCCGACGCCGTGCCCCCTATACCAATTATTACGTTTTCAATATTCTATAAGTTTTAAGGATAATAATAGGTATACATGGAATAGATTTTCCACATGAAGTTAAATCAAGAGGAGTATGATGATAGAATATCAAATTGGAAACAATACAAATGAGAAAGGGAGTATAATAAAAAGTTGTTTTTTATGGGTTAGTTTTTTTTTAGTGAATATAAATATTTAGAAAGGGTTGTTTAAGTAGGCGCGCCCTCTTTACATATTACAGTAAGCTGTTTGTAATAAGAACATTGATAAATTGAAGAAATTCGTATGTATAAGATGAGGTTAATTTTTACAGCCGTCACTAGATGTCGAAATATGTCTAGCGAAATTTGTTCACACAGATTTTAATGATAACGAAAACATCGTTCTCGAGTCTAGGAATCTGGATTTCTATCAAAGTCAGATGGAATAAGAAATGAAGGCTTGTAACGCTAACATATTTTAGTCTCGTAATAATTCCACAGATTTTATTTTTTTATTTATTTATTTATTTCAACGGTTACAAAACCTATTACAGTAATTTGATGTTGTACCAATTACCTTATAATATAAAATGAGAGTAAGTAAAAGTAAGTATAAGATAATAAAGATAAAATATGTAGAATACAGAGTTTATATAAAATAACATAATAATGTCAAAAGTAAGCATAAAATAACAGAGATAAAAAAAAATAATAATTACATAGTAAATATACAATAACAAAAGTATTAAGAAGAAGTAATAAATATATTCAATAATATGAAAAAGTTAACAAATGTAAATTAATTACAATTTATGAAATTATGTAGCAACAGAGTTAGAAACTAAAATGGACTGCCTTATTTCTCTAAGAAGTATTTATTGAGATGAGTACGGTAGCACTCTAATGTAACTAACACTGAAGACATCCGATGTGTGTGCGTATTCGTTCCCTAGTGTAAGTAATCTGTTAATCGTACAGTGTTGGAAGTGCGCAGTATTCGTTTTGTTGCAAAAATAAGTATTTTGGGAACGCGTATGCCTTTGTGGCACGTTGATTGTAATAAGCGATAGGAGTTCAGGTGCATCCAATCTTTTACTATTAATTGTTTTGAATAGAAAAATTAAGTCAGCTATTATATGTCAATCACTGAGTTTCCTTAGCCTTGATGTTTGTAGAAGATAGTTGTAATTAATTTGCTCTATTGGGATACGTTACCTATAGTATAAATATCTTAAAAATTTGTATTGTACTTTTTCTATTGTGTGGATGTAGCTTGTGTAATGTGGTGACCATAGAGGGCTGCAGTATTCTAACTAACTTCTAACTAGGGATTTATATAGATGTATGCAAGTAGAAAGATTGTTAAAGTTTTGGGAATTGCGAATTATAAATCCAAGCATTTTCATTCCTTTGTTGGAGATATTGTTAATGTGACTTATATAGTTTAATTTTGAATCTATTGTGATTCCCAAATCATTGACCTCATATACTTTATTTAGACAGATGTTATCAGTAGACAGATGGTGCTAAAAGGGCCATTTCTCTTTTACTGACAGCTAAGGAATTAGTGTCAAAGTCCGGGAAGAGATGGCGCCATCCATAGATACATCTCACACACGAAAGGTGTTCTTCATCATACTAAGTACCCCAAGGGTTCAGCTTAATCATATTGAGAGATGGCGCGACTTTCGCTCGTAAAACATTCATGGAATATTACAAGAAATATTTAAATACATATGCTTCGGTATGTTCTGCTTAAATTTGAAAATACTTTATAGAGACATAATACGGAGATCGAAGTGGTCTTGTATCCGAGTCTTTGACCTTTGCTTACTGGCATAGTAAAAAATAGGTCACGTTATCCACCAGAGAAAGCTGAGGCTACACCAGTAGCATCGAGAAGATAGTAAGCCTTAGAGATGGGAAGCTTCGTTCAGTTGATTGAACTGTTCGTTCATCAAAGTCAACGGTTCATTTCTAATCGTTCATCTGTTCAATTCTTTTATCCATTTCAACTCTTGGAAAGTAAATTGTTCAATTGCTACCTTTATGATAAATCACAAAAACAGAAACATACTGGCATTCAAGTTCACAAAAAGATTCAATTTCCAAGAATTTTAGCAGAATTTAATGAATGAATTAATTTTCATTAAGCCTACGAAGATCTGCTCTGGCCATCTAGCAGAGAAGTCCGGGGCTGGAATACTGCAAGGCCGCCGTACTAGCACAGTATTCTCATACCCCTTTCTCTCCCCCTGACATATTTTCAATGCAAATCTGTACCGTTTGACCGATAGAACTCAACATTTGGAAACTAATTCTTTAGGACCCCACGGGTAGCAAATATGATATTTCCTCCCTCCTCTTTTACCCTTTCTCTTCCCCCTGATATATTTTCGATGCAAATCTATCCCATTCGAATCAAATCTTTGTTTCTCCCCATAAATTTATTTTCTGATCTTTGATAAATCACAAAAACAGAAACATACTGGCATTCAAGTTCACAAAGAGATTCAATTTCCAAGAATTTTAGCAGAATTTAATGAATGAATTAATTTTCATTAAGCCTACGAAGATCTGCTCTGGCCATCTAGCAGAGAAGTCCGGGGCTGGAATACTGCAAGGCCGCCGTACTAGCACAGTATTCTCATACCCCTTTCTCTCCCCCTGACATATTTTCAATGCAAATCTGTACCGTTTGACCGATAGAACTCAACATTTGGAAACTAATTCTTTAGGACCCCGCGGGTAGCAAATATGATATTTCCTCCCTCCTCTTTTACCCTTTCTCTTCCCCCTGATATATTTTCGATGCAAATCTATCCCATTCGAATCAAATCTTTGTTTCTCCCCATAAATTTATTTTCAACTTAATCGTGCAACGCCGGGTACGAACAGCTAGTTTATCATAAATATTATATAAATGAAGAAAATTTACGTTTAGGGTAAGGTTCTCTTTCATTTATTTTTCATATTCTGAAAACATTTTTATTTTTATGTCGCCTTAAAAATAATTATTTAATACGAAGGTCTTTTAGAGATATACTATAATGTATCTCCATTAAAGTGATTTGTTGATCACTAATATTAAATTTGCTCTCGGGATATTGGACAAACATCCTCATAAAAGGGCCACGCTACGTAAAATGGAGTAAAAGTTTAGCCCAAAAGGTGTGATGGTCGACATAGAGATATATTTAATAAATTTAGAAAATCTTAAAATAATAATATTCAAAAAAGCCAAGTATGGACATCAAAAATATATTTCTTCTGGTTTGAATCGTTCAAAAGTAAAAGCCTGATATATTTCTTCTCAAGATTCTATGTATTACAAGAGGCTAACAAAATATTGAATATTCAGCTATACAAGTAATATTTCTTAGATCTTTATTATACCATAGATATAATTCTGTGTTTGTTTGCCAATCCTAATAGACTCGACCTTGTGAGTAGGTGCGAACGAGTCTTTATTATTTATGAATCGGAACAGCAAGTCTCGCATGTAGCAGGTGCTTTACTGTTCTTTTAACGAAACGGACCAATCACAGGCGCGCTTTGCCTTCGACGGGTTGAGCCAGTGGCGACCATCCTGATGACTGAATCCGGCCAATGGCGGGCACCGGCGGTGAAGTCATCGCGCTATAGATAGGACAGGATGAGTCACTGCACTAGCGTGGATTTCGGAGGTATGGTGCAATCGTTGCTATAAAAGGAGCAAACACGATATACTCGGCCCCTTCAGTTCGAGACCAGACCTGCCAGCGGAAGCGCTGCCCGAGAGACTACTGCCAGAGACTTCATTTGGAGAACAGCATTTGCGGACGGAGTTGCTGCCCGGACGTATGGAGGAATCTACCATTTATCAGTACCAGAGAGGATCATACCGCCACTGTGTAACAGCTAAGGAACACATTTATATTATCTATTACGGTTAATTATTTTCACTATCGAAATGTATTTATTTTGGGAATATTTGAGTTCGGAATAATTATGTGTAATTAAATATCACGATTGCTTGTGTGATATTGGTTCAAATCGTACGAGAATTCCGTTCCAAACGGATGTATTTTTATGCAAAGCGAATTTCATACCGTTTATGCTAAAAATTGAATACACGGATTTCTATATGAATTACTTAGCAGCATTATAATAATTACTGTATTGCGTAGGTATTGCGCAATCATTACACTCGGTCTACAACTAATTCTTTATGAATCGAGTTCCTCGGTATATTCGGCTTAACAAGTAGCTTCAGAACGACGAGTAAAGGACAGAAAGGGGAGATCTAACTAAAGATTGGGGATATCTGGTTTGTGTTAGCCTAGCTGGCTGAGGGATGGATGATTGCCGGCACTTGGGCGTGGAACCCGCACAAGCCCCTGCAGGGTCCCTTAAAAGCGGGGCCTTCCTGGTTGCTCGGGGTCGTCAATAAACCGACCACCTAACCTCATCCGGCGCAAACTACTTAAACTAACAAGAAGGTTCCCTTTGTCTTTGGAAGGATTTTCATGCTTGAATGCTGTAAAACCTTGATAGAAAACGTTAACTTCTATCTCTAAATTTCATTCTATTCCTCATTTTCGGGTTTTGTGTTTACCAGATGCTTCGGAATCTCCATTCAACTTGTATGAAAAAACCATTTAAAATTTGAAAAATCCAAAATTATACTATAATTATTATTATTTTTTAATGAATATTTGATCGATCTTCTTGATCGTCGCCACGAGTCTGCTTGCAAAGTTTCATCTCGAATGGATCACGGGAAAAGGGCTAAACAGACGCCACGAGTTTAATATAAAGGGAGTGAAAAATAACCCGACAGACGATGTCCAGCCCGCCCGTAGGTTTTTCATTTGGGTGGCATGAATCCTAGAACCCGACTGCAGTGCCATCTGCTGGATCCAGTTGTGAATCTAAACCATCCAGGAACTCACTCAAACGCACACAAAAAAATATAAAAATTGGCCCAGCCGTTTAGAAGTTCAGTGACACACACATGTACAAAAAAATTATATATGTAAAGCAATAACTATTCTGAATTTTCTGACCATCTTTTGGCTGTGAATCTTATTTTGATATTAATAATGATTTACAAATTTTACTCACAGAATCACAGTTTCATGAATCAGAAATTTTGAAAATAATAAATAAGAAGAAGAGGAAGAAGAAAAATTTAATGTTAATAGTGAATTGAATTTTATCAATAACCAGGTCCTTTTGATTGTCTATGATATCTCTACTTGATTTTTAATTTGTTAGTATACAATTGTATCTTGACGAAGGGGCCATGGACTCTGGAACATATTGATATTTTTCAATACATAAGTGGTAAATATTCATTTTTATTAATTACATATTAATGAAGTATTTTCAAATTAGTCAATTTGCAAAATTCGACTTAAAATATGTCAAATAAAATATGAAACTCATGAATTTTTTACATATTATTATTTTATTAAATAATCATTTTTATTTTTGATGTGTAACATCTTTCCTCTCGCCTTCCTGCAATCTGTAGCACTGATTTCGTGAAAATGGACGGAAATATGTAACAGGAGGACGCCTAAGACGCGCGCAATTTCATTTACCCAATGAGCGCGCGCGATGGAAAAAAAATCATTGTTAATAAACAAATCGATGTCCAATGTCCAGCAGCCAATGCTTCTGATTTTGTATATATGCTACATGGCTAGTGTCAAGCATGAAGATGTTGTAACTTTGATATATTTTGGCTTATATCTTCGAAACTATCAAATAAATATTTAATTTTTTTACAATAAAGTAAACAATAACTACCCTTAATGATTAACTTTCTCAAATTTTAAATAATTTTTGTGATTACTTTTAAATATTTTTCAAAGTTTTCATACAATATGTATGGTGGCACACTAACTCCATCTATGAAAATAATTAAAAACATATAATTAACCAAACACATTTCTAAACGAAATGCTTATGTGGATATACGGTACCTACCTAGTGCGGTAAAATTTAATAATAAATAAATGCACACACATTTTCTTTACTAGTATTTACTAATTAACAAATATATAGATACTAGCTTTTGTAAATTTTGAAGTAAATTTCTGTTGCTGCTCAACTGATATTTTTAATTGTGAGATATCAAATGTTACACATCGTATGCGACTACTGTAAGGCTTGCTCGTTTTTAATAATTTTCGCATAGCTACTTAACGTTATGGAATGGCCGAGAAGAAGATCGAAACTGAAATACCTAATAGTGGGGAAGGCAAACCTGGCCCCTTTCCAAAAACTGTCAGCTGCGACAAAGAACAGGAACAGATGGAGGCAGATTTCTCTGCCAGGATAAGAACAATGTTCTTAAATGCAACATAAAATGAACCGAATAGTAGTACACAACCATACTTTGTAGAACGACTCAAGCGAATTCACACAATGCTTAGATGCCAGTTATATCGCAATTTTTAGTGTCAAAATGTTGTATTATTAATGTTGTAAGTACTGTCATAATTTTTCACTCTACAAAACAGCTTGGATTTTTCTTCAATTCGCTGCTTCGACTTTTTGGTTTCTTGTCTATGTTATTTCTTGAGATATTTAGCAAGCTAGCTTGATAAGTTTTTTATACTATTTCGAGGTCTCTCCTCACACTAATATTTCATTGTTGGTTGGTGCAGTTTTGGTCGTTGGAATCCAACTAATGAAAGCATCTGAAAATTGTTAAGGCCTATTGAAGGTCTTCATCATTCATATATGATCGCAATCGGGCGAGATGACAAAAATGGTATTAAATAGAGATTTTTGACAAAAACTCGAACTCTTTCCAATTAAAGATATAGTAAAAAATGGATAAGAAGAACAACGACGCAAGCTTATCCGATGTACGTAGGTATTTATGATAAAGGTTTAAATAAAGTTTATTTATTGTATTTGTTGTTTGTTTGTTACATTTATTTATTTGTTTATTTGGAAATATTAACAGATATCAGAAAATGAAATATATAAATATATGAGAGTGTTAATGCTAAGTTATTAACATATTAACTTATATCCAAACAAATCTCACATAGAAATAATTTTGAAGTAGTACATAATAATAAAAGCATGTTAAAATAAAAGAAGAAGAAAAGAAGAAGAAAAAAAAAATACATCAATTGTAACAGTAGTAAATAACAATAATAATGAATCAATATTCAGTTATTAATCAAGTATTAATTTAATGTTGCGTCGCAGAATTATGTTCACTTGTGATCTTAGGTA
>JADDOH010019394.1:0-10782 GCA_016648135.1 Agrypnia vestita
CCACTAATAAGCATGCCACTGTCAAGGTCGATACTGCGCATGCTCACGTGCCACTAAATAAGCATGTGTATCAGACGCCTTACACTAAAACCAGTCCCTCAAGCTAAGCAGCCATGAGAGGCGTCTTTCTACGCTTCTTTTACCACTTATTTATTTAGACTATATTTTGGTCCTCTCCTAATATGTACGAGATACTCCAGCTTTCTCGTCTTGATAGTTCGCAGCACTTCTCGTCTTTTTCCATACGCCGGAGGACTTCATCATTCATCACTCTATCCACCCAGGAAACTTTCAATATGCGTCTATAGATCCACATCTCAAAAGCTTCTGTTCTCTAATTCTCTATCTCAGTCGTATTTTTCAGAATTGAGGATCTGTAACAACTCTACGGGAACTATTTCCTTGATAAAATACTCCATGAAGTGTGAATCTTACTTGGTCAGTACACCATCATCATCACATAACCTAGTCTTTACAATAGCTGGTGGGTCATGGCATCAAGAATTTTCCGCCATTAATCAGTATAACGACCCATTTTTCGAAGGCTTATTTTTATAAGATCCACCTCATGAAGACAATCGTTTTATCTTAATTTTAATCAGTAGGCAACATAGCATAGTAAATTGGGTATTTGTGTGCACTAATATGATTACACGTTAACTGAAAAGTTATAAAAACAGAAGACATCAAATTAACAACATTTATTCCGTTATAACTGCTGCAGATGATCCACGAATAGATTGGTGACCTTAACCAATCGATTACTTCAGGAAGCCACGAGGAATCTACTGATATGTGGTGTATTACGGGAAGAGAATGTGGCGCCGCTATAAAAAGAGTGAGCACCAGCTCTCTCTTTAATCAACTGGGGTGCACATAGCGCAGGTTTTCTTCCGGGTCGATTCTTCTATATCAGAGAATACATTGGAGAATCGTAAACCATTCTGCCTTTTATTTGGTTTTCTATATCACGGGTTGGGATATATAATAGCGACCAAAACAATTCTGCATTAAGAAAAAGAAGAATTAATGGAAGCTTTATTAACGATAAATGTTATGTTCTTATGTGTTTTATGAACATCTTTTGCGCAGAATTTGTTCGTCCAGCGATCGTGCAGGGCATATAATGATTAATTTAACTACACTGATATATTTAATAATAACATTTCAACATTAAAAAAACGATACAAATCTATATTAATCGTTTTACTATCTTCATCGTGTAGACTAATCGACCATTTTTGTTTTGTTTTTAGATTTGAGTGTCAATACAGTCTCTAAGCTCATTCCTACATTTTACATATAAAATTACAATAACAATAACAAGTATTAATCTGAAGGTATTGCTTGGTTTCAAAATGTACTTTTAAATGACGAAAAAACCCACGAAATATACAAATTTTATTATTTTTTCGAAGAATATTATTTCTTCTGTATGAAGCCTTGAACTTTGTGGTGACATTATTATTAAAATAATAACACAAATCACTTTGTTTTCACCACTTTATTAGTTTATACAAGTATTTCTAGATTATTTAATTGAAATTAGGAATAATTTTAATATTAATTCAAATATAATAAATACACAGATAAAATTTTTCCATAACCCACTATTGAATATTTTTCCATTTATCCATCCTCTACAGATAACATTCCATAATTAACACTCCTGCCCCCCCCCCCCTCGCCGCTCACCTACCGTTCATCGTAACACATTTGCTTGGTCTAACTTCTTCAATTTTAGTACACAAACAATCCTGTGGAAGGGAACATTGTTCTCGAAACATCTAGATTGTATAATCTAATAAAGTGTTGAAAACAAAGTGATATGTGTTTTTATTTTAAATTTTATTATATTTACGTTACGTTATTTCAATGCTTTATTTATAATTCCTCATTTCATTACTTTTTTGTTCAAGTTTTAAACATGATGTAAAAGATTTTTCATTGATTTGCCAAAAAAATAGTTTTTGGCTTTGGGTAGGATTTAATATTCAACTATTCATATACGCACTCCACTAGGGCACACACTACTTGTTGCACACAGCCCCTACTCTCATCACATG
This sequence comes from Agrypnia vestita, assembly GCA_016648135.1. Lineage (NCBI taxonomy): Eukaryota > Metazoa > Arthropoda > Insecta > Trichoptera > Phryganeidae > Agrypnia > Agrypnia vestita. The sequence continues at coordinate 2,067 of JADDOH010019394.1, forward strand.
ACACACACTCCGTCACCCTTAATCCCAGCCACCTCATCCTTCTTCTTCTCCCTCTCATTCCCATCCCTCTATATTGATCTATTTCCCTTTTTGCCGTTTTCCTAGTGTATTTGGTATTTTTAATATTTTATATTTACATCATTATTACACAGGGTGTCTCCTAGCTAATAGCAAAAACTTTGGGGGTCTCTTCTATATTCAATTTTTAATATAAAATATTATAAACACTTTGGGTGAAATGTCGACAGTTACGGAGATAAGCGACGTAATTTTTTTTAATATTTCTGACTTATTTTCTGTAAAACGTCGGCTATTTCTACATTTCGTCCCTTTCAGAGATTAAACTCACTAACTGCAATATTTGCCAAAATGAGTACTGTATGCAAACATTCACATTTTTTCCATCTCTATTCCAGGTAAAAATCAGTAAGTGAACATTCCTTGTCTATTTATTTAGTGGAAAAACTCAGAACATTTTGAATAATTTTAATATCACATTTTGATCGTTTAAACCTCATCACCTCCAAAGCACTCCAATGTCACTTAGTTAATTTTATGTGATGTTCTTGCGTGCGTAGGCAATATAACTCGGCCTACGCACTTAGGAATAATCGGGTTCTTCTAATAATACTCGTTACGTAGGTAACAACATTTATTGGAGACACTACTTTATAATGCAATATGTACAACTGATTCGGACCCCGGTGATTCTCGTTCTGCCCGGTGCGGCGCAACAGCACGGGCGCCATTCACTCGTCTCGCTCGCACGCTTGCCTCTCACTCATCCAAGCGTCCGCACATTCGTCACATTTTATCTCTAAGGGGACGACATGTCATTGTAAGCCTAAAAACTTCCATATACCTACTTTCCCATATAAACAGCTTCGTCTCTGTGATACATCTCGATTAATGGCGATCCTTCTAGGGTCAAAAATCCAGTAATTGTGTTCTTGTAAAATGTTAACTCAATATTTTTAAAATAACTGATATCTTTAATATTGGGGGTTCACAAGCTTGATATTTAAAATGCACTGAAATATATTTACATGTGTGGGCAAAACGGTCATTTAAATAACGATTGCAAACATTCTGGACGATTGGTCCATCAACAGATCATACGGTCCGGATCGCTTATTTTAATTGGGCATCTGTTTGCGTCTAACTAGGGTTGCTGTATGGTATTCAAAAAAGGAGGACAGGTCCTCTTTCATCATTGCAAAAAACATTTCCTCCACCCATCACAAAATATGAAGAATGAACAAATTAGACGTGAATGCAATGCTGGCTGTAGTGTGGTAGATGGAATAAAGCAAGGAGTGCTGAGATGGTTTGGTCATGTGGAACGTATGAACGAGGAAAGGATGGTTAAGAAAATATATGAGGCGAGTGTTGAAGGCAACAGAAATGGAGGGCGTCCGCAAAAGGCCTGGCACGATCAGATACAACAAGTGTTTGAGGATGGCCCCGTTAAAAGCCGTAACAACCGTAGAACTTGTATGAGAAGATGTATGAATGTGGCCGAAGCAAAAGTGGTGTGCCAGGATAGAAGAGTGTGGCGTTCAATCCTCTCTGCCTACCCCTGTGTGGAAACGGCGTGATAGTTAGTTAGTTAGTTAGTTATCACGAAATATTCCTAAATTGCTTCGTCATCTGCGGTGCCGATTGAGCTTATTGTGAGGTGGACACAGAGAGCGAAGAGGGACCTACCACATGCCCATGGCTGTTTATGAGCAGTAGCTCCCATGTCGGCCCTACATTTTTGCCACTCGATTCGGCATTTTTTGTGCTAAATTGGTCATCCTTCCCGCGCTACTTAAACTCACGTGAGTGCAAGCGGCGCAAACCGCTTCATTGTCATCAAAAGCAAACCATATAACATTATAACATATCTCAACAACAAAAGACAAAACATATAACATAGAACCACAGAACCATTGACAAAACATAGAACCCCGTCATATAACACGAGAGGCAGTAAAATGGTAAATAGTAATTTTCAACACGAAAAACAAACTTTCAACACGACTTTTGACCAAAATAGCTATATCTATTTTGAAACAAAACTCTACAATATGGCAGGACGGTTATGATTGGTGGATGTACTAAGTGGTGGATGGGAAATCTCGTTATAATTATGTAGAGAGAAGAATTCTCACTCTACCGCAAGAATTTTTCCATGTTCAGTGTGTGTGGTCGGGAATATGAACGTATTCAGCAAAGCCAATAAGATAAAGCAGATCAACACATGGTTTGACATTATGATTTATTTGATGCTCAATATTTGGTTGTGGTGTATTCGAAATACTCTGCTTAATATCGTGGTTTATTTGAAAAATATTTATATAAATATTACTTATAGTTTCTACAACGATCCTCGACAGAATGTGATCGTTTCGACGTGAGGCAGCGCAGGCGCACTGACCGTATCTTGCATTCGATTGGCCGAAATGATCGCTGCCTTACGGCTAGAGTACGCGATATCTACCGATCACCTCAAATCTTCCCCTAAAATCGATTTCTCTTCAAAACTACATAAAATATGAATTTTCTTCTCACATTTTTACCCAGAATGCAAACATTAGAAGGGTTTTTTCCCTGACAAATGCTCAGTGTGAAACGTATCTACCTGTACACCTAAGCTAAATACCTAACTATAAAGTTTAATGATGTAAGTTTTACGAAAAGCCCAAAGCTTGAGACTTTAAGCTACCGAATTGAGCTTTATTACAGCTTTTGGGACTTTTAAGCACACACTTTATGCTTTAAGCTACTAGATGAAAACTTAAGTTAAACTTAGAACTTCGGAAGTATATTTACATGAAAGCTAATATTTTATTTATTTATTTTTTTTGTTAAGAATTTATATTTTCAAAATTGGCCAGTCGTGATCTATCTAGTGGTTAGGAAAATTCCTCCTCCGTTGTGTCCGTAGCTATCCAAAATTCTTTTGATATGTGGTGAGATTCGTATTCTTATTAACGCGACTAGACTAATATAGATCGAATTCTTACCTAACTATGGAAATAACAAACGCACGTAACTAATCCGTACTCGTCCTTCTAGAAACCGCTCTAGAACTCTACAGTTTCGCCTATATGAGAGATAGCCGATATCGTCCACGTCCGGAGTTGGCCTAAAAGCCAATTATATGCGGCGTAGCCTAGGAATAAACGCTAGTAGCAAAACTCCCTTACATTGAACCGCCATAACTATAATACCATCGGGGTTAAAATACTGTAATATAAAACAATACAATCGTTGCCAAGTTAACGGCATACGCTAAAGATTCCGCCCGCATTGATTATCAACATCTCATAATAGCAGCTTAGAACAGTGTCAGCACAACCACATGCGGCACCCATTTATGACAGATTTACAAGATATAATAGCATACGTTATATTCAAAACACAAGTAAGAAACCTACCGATAGCGCGTCTCACGTTGTCCAATCTGCTCAATCTGTTCATAGTACATAGTAGGGGAAGACAAACATATATATATTCACAACAACTAGGCGCAACAGAGGCTCAGGGCAAGCTTTGTCTGACATTATCGCAGCCCGAGATTCTAAGGGAATGGAAGATACAGATTTGTAAGTGAAATTTAAGAAGTGTCTAACCACTTCTGTTCAAACGTGGATTCTAGATGCCCCCCCCCCCCTGTAGGGGGGAGGGGGATGCGGCCCCAGAGCATCGCCGCATCCGGTGGTTAACTCCTGTTTAGACATAACCTCCCACACTAAGCTGCAGACCAAGATCAAGCCGAGACTCTATTGCTCCTGCTGGAATCCCCCGAAGTCCTCGCTTCCCGGCGACAAACATATCAGGAAGAAATCCCGCGTCTGATATTAAGGTTTGTATATTGTCCCGCGGGGCAGTCAAATTGACTGGTGTATATGATGAGGATCCCACGTTGCGGCTACATGAGCCGGATTATTATGATGTTTACTGCTGATTAAAGGGCTGAATGAACTAACTGGGTGACTGGAAAAGACTCTCCCTTGAGCGCGTCAGTCAGAGCCATGTTAGCATCGCCAAATATAGTTGATGTGATTGATCCCACGGTGTAGTCTTATTGACTAGAGATATTAAATGATGGTAAAACAGCATGATTATTACAGTTGATTGTGTAGTTCCTGATATGTTTCTCGCTGGCCGGGAAGAGAGAACCCCGAAGGTCTCTGTATACAGCAAGTTAGAAAAGGTGGTGACTGATGAGAATGATGGTGTTAGTAATGCCATCGCGCGCCTGAATGCGGTCCCGATCATAAAAATTGATTGTTAAACTGCTAACAGATCTCGTTCATTAAAGCGGCCCCGAGCATAAGTATTGACTGTCGAACTGCTACCTGCATCTTATAATTTCTCGTTCATGAGGAACGTCCTATCTCGTCCTTGAGTACGGAGTTATTACATTCACATACATTCATAACCAGAGCCCGAGCTCGTCGAGCCAAGGGGAGTGAAAGAACGTAGGGGCTTCTTCCCTCCGGCTGTGTTTGAGGCACGACGCTCTGGTCCGATTCGAAATGCTTCACCTTTGCTTGACTGAACACATTTTAACTGTGTGGAGGCTTTGCGCAATTCTACTTAGACCCACCCAGAGTGTCCCCGCAGTCCCGTTCATCCCCTGGACCGAGAACACGCACCCCGTCATTTGATCCCAGTTACATACAACTATCTGTATCGCGAGTGTATCTCTTTCTTCAATCCCCTTCATTTGCTTCTCATAGTTGCTCGTCCATGCGGAACGCCCTGTCTCGTACGTTGATGAGGTCCCGAACGAAGGTTTCGATTGAGGTACGGCTACCTGAGTCTTTTAGCTGACATTCATGAACATTCATATCCGGAATTCGAGCTCGTCGGGCCAAGGGAGTGAAAGAACGTAGGGGCTTCTTCCCTCCGGCTGTGTTTGAGGCACGACGCTCTGGTCCGATTCGAAATGCTTCACCTTTGCTTGACTGAACACATTTTAACTGTGTGGAGGCTTTGCGCAATTCTACTTAGACCCACCCAGAGTGTCTCCGCAGTCCCGTTCATCCCCTGGACCGAGAACACGCACCCCGTCATTTGATCCCAGTTACATACAACTATCTGTATCGCGAGTGTATCTCTTTCTTCAATCCCCTTCATTTGCTTCTCATAGTTGCTCGTCCATGCGGAACGCCCTGTCTCGTACGTTGATGAGGTCCCGAACGAAGGTTTCGATTGAGGTACGGCTACCTGAGTCTTTTAGCTGACATTCATGAACATTCATATCCGGAATTCGAGCTCGTCGGGCCAAGGGAGTGAAAGAACGTAGGGGCTTCTTCCCTCCGGCTGTGTTTGAGGCACGACGCTCTGGTCCGATTCGAAATGCTTCACCTTTGCTTGACTGAACACATTTTAACTGTGTGGAGGCTTTGCGCAATTCTACTTAGACCCACCCAGAGTGTCTCCGCAGTCCCGTTCATCCCCTGGACCGAGAACACGCACCCCGTCATTTGATCCCAGTTACATACAACTACCTGTATCGCGAGTGTATCTCATTCTTCAATCCCCTTCACTATTCCATTTATACAACAATCACGTGACTAACCTCGAGAGTCTAGCACCGGTAATAAGATCTCATTATGCTACGTTGGAAGTTAACATTGCATAACCGGACGGAATGCCTATTTCCCGCGATCATATTCAATTTGTAAAACGCAATAATATGTATTTATATATGTTAGTAAAACGTTTGAAATGCAGAATGCACGTATGATGACCTCGCTTCTATCCTAAAGATAATTAAGATATAATCCCGACGTTACGTCCCGACATCAGTACTAATTTGTTTCCGCGTCCGTTACCGTCGAACTCTGAACCCACGTAATGAAATGAATAGTGACCATGAGACAATGACAAATTATATAGCACGAACATTCCATTTGATACACATAAGAAAACATCAGGAATAAATAATATCAAAGGTTCTTATCTTAGTTCTGTAGTTGGTCTGCTTCTGAGATGGCATCCTGATCCGAAGTAATATAACTCTCCAAAATTGAGCAATTACCAGCGCCTGTGTAGCCCTTCATTTCCCTTGTATATATATTTTAATATCAGCGCCTGTAAAACTGTATTAGATCCTAGAAACAAGAAAACTATTCCCTCTACGCCGAGCACATACAGAACATAAACCCCTTCAATCTAGTTCATCCACGGTTATGCAAAAAGGCGAAAGAATAGTAATAGTAAAAGGTCCTTAACTGACAGAAGTTGAAGTTCTCTGCAAACTGCCCATATCTTCTAGTGGCGCCTGTGTATTCCAATAACAACTTTCCAGTCATGTATTTAACATAACGTCCTCCTTGTGTGTATGTGTGCTGCAATATCTGTCATCCAGTTAGTGATTCCCAAAATAGTGTTTTCCTTGTATATATATACATATATATTTCAATATCAGCACCTGTAAAACTGTATTAGATCCTAGAAACAAGAAAACTATTCCCTCTACGCCGAGCACATACAGGACATAAACCCCTTAAAACTAGTTCATCTACGCCGTACAATGATATCACATGCAGACATGACCAATATAATTACAAATATGCTTGCGTCCCGCCGACTGGACGCCTGTGTTTTCCAATAACAACTTTCCAGTCATGTATTTAACATAACGTCCTCCTTGTGTGTATGTGTGCTTCAATATCTTCCATCCAATTAATGGTTCCCAAAATAGTGTTTTCCTTGTATATATATTTCAATATCAGCACCTGTAAAACTGTATAGAATCCTAGAAACGAGAAGACTATTCCCACTACGCCAAGCACATACAGGACATAAACCCCTTAAAACTAGTTCATCTACGCCGTATAGTGATATCACAAGCAGACATAAACAATACAATTACAAGTATGCTTGCGTTCTCCCCCACATTGGTGGAAATACTCGCATTCGTATTCACCGAATAGTAGGCCTGATATTCGTATTCATGAAGGTAGTATTCGTTGCATCAAGGTTATTATATTTACAAGTAGGTTCAAGTTCCCCCACCTTGGTGGAAATATTCGCATTCGTATTCACCGAATAGTAGGCCTGATATTCGTATTCATGAAGGTAGTATTCGTTGCATCAAGGTTATTATATTTACAAGTATGTTCAAGTTCCCCCACCTTGGTGGAAATATTCGCATTCGTATTCACCGAATAGTAAGCCTGATATTCGTATTCGTGAAGATAGTATTCGTTGCATCACTCTCAATAATAAAATCATATAGATAAATAATTACGGTAACTCATAAAAATACGATATTACTTATATTAAACGAACAAAACAAAACAATCTGTCATATAAGTGAATAACGTGATCACGGAAGACCGAAGGTTAACTACCCCTGAACAGACCGCGAACTGCCCACAATAATGGAAAATGTTGTAGAAAACATTTCAAATATCTAATATTGAATGAATAAAACAATGCCATATGAATAACTATCGCGATTACGAAAGGCCGAAGGTTAACCACCCCTGAACACACCGCGAACTGCCCACAATAGTGAAAAATATTCTAGAAAACATTTCAAATATCTAATATTGAATGAATTAAACAATGTCATATGAAAACTATCACGGCTACGGAAGACCGAAGGTTGATCTGATCTAACCGTAAACGACCCACAATAATGGAATATGTTGTAAAAAAAAACATTTCAAATATCTAATATTGAATGAATAAAAACAATGTCATATGAATAACTATCGCAATTAAGGAATATATACAATTCGAAACACGTCTTTATAAGAACTTGATAGGAACAAATCGTGTTTTCAACGATTGCCTAATGATACGCAATACAAACATGTAACGAGTTCAAATAAACCACACATTCATGTTTTAATAAAATAAATATAAAATCCAGAAGCATTTTTAAAATATATTGTTTGTAGGAAATTCCTCGTACGATTTGAATCTATATCACGCTTACAATCGTGATATCAAAACCCCATAAATACTCCGAATTATCCCCAAAACAATACAAATCATATAGAAATCCGTGTATTCAATCGCCAGCATAGATAACAAAGCATTCGTTAGCATAAGAATACATCCGCCCTGAAGAACCTCTCGCACATTCCGAACCTCGCGACATTGAATATACATAATTATACTGAATTTTAAAACCCACGAACGAACACGAAACCCCCTTCGTCAGTAAAGTATTCCATTTTAAAGCCTATATATCTTTGGTAATATATGAATATCGAATTTAAATGATTTTACATATGAACAGCGACAGAATTATATATTTCATAAGCGTTATGCAATAATTCACCCGCTGGAATTATCACAGTCGCAATATCACGATTTCTTGTATATTAAAATCTGAAGCGCGTATAGTAATAATTATCCCTAGGCCCAAAATACGTAACAAAACAATCCACAACATGTATCAATATTTGTTACGATCCAGAAAGTTCTAAATTGAATACACGAAAAAGGCAATAGAAATAAATAATACTGAAAATGCTTAGCTGTATCTTCGAGTGTTGCTGCCTCTGCGACTCTCTGATGGTATTTCCGTCCTCTCTCCACAAGAGCCTCCGGCCAACGTTGATGCTGAAGAAAGAAGGGCGATCCTCGAATTTGTATGGCTTATATAGTCTATATTTCTCGCCATTTTTGACTCCAACCAACGTGTAAAGGTCAAGTCTCACTCAGAAAGCCTCTGATTCGTCGAATTCGTTCCGCG
>JADDOH010019395.1:0-19683 GCA_016648135.1 Agrypnia vestita
ACATTTCCGCGACAAGATATGCGAGTCCCGGTGTGTGCACGTCAATTGACCGCGCCATTGTCCCCGAAACATGAGCGTAGATGTTGATGCGACATGTCGAGCGGAATGTTTCGCGATTTGTCCCCTAGTGAATACATGTCTTTAGACTCCGCCTTTATCCGAAACTTTTATATCGGTTTCGGTTACAGTTACGAATATTTTTTTATTTCGGATATCCTATAGTTTCGGTTACGGTTACGGAGCTCCATAACATCCCTGGTAGAGAGATGAAGGCTGAAGAAAAACGAAATGTATACCAGCGCATCATTTGCGAATTGTCTAAGTATTGAACCATCTTGCGGTGCGGCTCTGGGAAGAAGCGTCTCCTAATAATTGTTTTAACGATCTTTTTAAACGCGCCATTTGTGCCCGACAATGGAACCGAATTGATTTCAAATAATTACAATTTAAGTGACCCAAATGCGCGCGCGGACCCAGCGCCGTGATTCGGGGTCGAAGTCACTCCCGTCGTCACGGAATAACGTTTCATTAACTTGTGCAGAATGAAGATTAATCATCGACTTCTTTGTGACTGGAATAAATGTTGAGTTATTGATTTGCTGGCATTGACTGCCGACGCTAATGCTGCCACGCAAATCACCTTTGCACGCGTGTCCAAGACCTATTTGTTTTCATTGCAATATGTGGATAATATATATTTATTTTATTTATTTATTTATTTAAAAATCCTTGTTTACAAATAAGATACTTAATACTAATTTAACAATAAAACATAAGATAATTTACACATTTTTTTGTTTTGTTTAATTTGTGGATTATGCCACTCTACTAGGCTACGCCTGTCCCAGAGTGGCGTTATAGAACACAATTATAATATTTTTTCGAGTTCGTCAGTAGTATTTATTTTCATAAGGTAGTTATTATGTATCTATAGAGTATCAAGTGGAATGTTAGTGAAAGTTGAGTTAGTCATAAGTCCAAGTGTAAATATGTGTAGAATAATTGTTTAATGTAAAAAGGGTTAACGTTTTGTTTAAGATTATTTTTTTATTTTCCTTAATTAATTAATTAATTAATTTATATAGGTATATATTTTTATTTAAAGACATTATTACGCAATTACAGTAAGTAAATTTTCAGTTGCTGTTCTACCTTTGGAGGTAAGCCAGTTGTTTGCTAAAGCTTTTATTTTATTAATTGAGTATATTCTGATTTCCGGGAAGTCTGTTTTAAATATGTTAAATATTTTAGGCCCTATGTATGAGTAATTTTTCTGTCCATGTGTTGTCTTAGTTTTTGGTTTTTCGTCAAGGTTTCGTAATGCTTGTCTAGTATTATGTGAATGCGAGTTACTGGTTGCTGTTAGGTGGTTTGTGTTTTTAATGTAGAAGATAAGGGTAGACTTAACGAACAGCTGTCTAACGTCCAGTACATTAAATTCTCTGAATAGTCTGTCTGATTGGTATGTGAATGGTTTCTTATTAATGACTCGGAGCAAGGTTTTTTGTGCCGTTATAGCTGGTTTTATTATAATTGAGATATTACTAGCTATAAATAATCATGTTATAATATGTTATAAATAATCAGGTCCTTTTTGCAAATAGTTATCTTTTAAATTTATTTTCGTGTTAAGTAGGTACTTTATATTATCATTTTCCATATATGACTTTTTAATATTTTTATCTATACTTCGATTTTTAAATTTTATTTTTGTTATCCTGACGAAAAAGCCGTTGGCTTTGAAACATGTTGAATTTTTTTCAATAAATAAGTGGTCTTTACAAAGTTAATTTATATAAATTATATAAATTATTACTAGCTAACTCATCAAAAATTATATGTCATGTATCGTCAATATATTGACATCGTAAAGGCGATGCGAGTTTAATTTACATTTTTTTCTCATAGCTTCTCTTGAATTTTGTGTCGTATTTTTGTATCAGGTTCCTTACACACGTACATCTTTCTAAAACGACACAAAATAAATTATTTAGTCAATTAATAAATTAACAACTCAACGAAGTTTTAGAAATGAATAAAATTGCTCCGCTTTGGGGACTTGTGACGTGTCTTTTTTTCAATAATATAACATAGTAAACGATCATCTTTAATTAATAAAATATATTTTTTAATCAATTAAGATAAATTATAGAAATCTCACATAGACGAGAAGCTATTTAGGTATATATGAGAAACGTGCATTGATGTATCTTTATCCGATGGCCTAGGGTTTATAACCCGTCTGAGCTGGCTTAAGTGATCACTCTACACAATGCAACGTTCACCAATTCCATAGTAAGAACATCCACACATTATCCAATTTTTTGAAAGTTCTGTATATATGTTCGAATTATAGGAAGCTTTCGTATAAGTGAATGCTCTATGCTAAAGACATCTGTTGTCTTTTCTCATCAACTAGTTAATATACACATATTTCGCAGCTGGTAATGACACCTCAATATTTTCATAGCCTATAAAAAGATATTCATACACGTTTCTATAAAAATAATAGCTTATCCTCTCAGATAGTTTTTTTTTATAATTTATGTTATAAAATACTGTATTAAAAAAATCATTCACATTTGCGTGACTTTTGTAACATTTTTTACATCGTTGACACCTTTTTGGTTTAAATATATTGAAAGAATTGATATTAATTTTTTAAATGAAAAATTAAAATAATCAAAAACCTAATTCCTGATTTCAGTTTTTTAATCAAGGCGTAGCGTATTGCGTCAGAAGTAGCGTTGCGTCTTGATTAATGGCTATTTAATAAAGACGCTTATAAGAACGGAACAATTTTCTTCAGTTCTAAAACATCGTTGGTTTGGTAATTTAATTGATTACGTAGTTCAGTTTGTGTCGTTTTAGAAAATATATGTATTTGAATAAATTTCAATTCGACACCTTTCCATTTAAAAATACGAAACAAAATGTAAGAGAAGATATGAGAAATTGGTAAATTTCGCACGTATTGCCGGATTTAAAAATGAAATTTATCACATAACACACGCCAAAACAAAAACAGGACAATCGCGAGTAATTTGCAACGGATTAAAACTATAAAACGACCTACCACAACACACCAAACAACTGACTACTGACAAATTCGAAACAGATGTGACAAAAATGCTAAAACTCGGCCAATTATAAAAAATGATTTTATATCTAAATCATATTATTATTATATTCCTATATTGAATCTTGTAAAAAATGTGACGATGAAAAAAAATGATGATCGCCTTAGGGCGAGAATAAGAGCCTGTTGTTTGATCAGAAGTTAAAGTAAGAGTTAAGCTACAGATACACACGCTTATTTAGTGGCACGTGAGCATGCGCAGTATCGACCTTCTCTAGGCCTCGCTTATTAGTGGCATGTGTGTACGCACATTGCTAGTAACGAGCATGCCACTAGCCATACAACCGCCGGTTGATTTATGAGCATCTGTACCTATAAGCAAAAATCATTGATTTTCACGAAAACGGGTGTTTTGATTTGTGGAGAATGCAAAAATCTATTATTTATTCTTAACTATTACTCTCACTTCTGATCAAACAACAGGCCCTAAAACTTTATTGAGATTTGAGCGTGTAAAGTCTGGCTTATTTTCGCGACGATCTTATCAGCGAGCAACGGGGATGTGGAAGAGGGAGCGTGTTGTAGGAGTCCTTGCCGGGACGTGGATGTGGATAAGTGATAATAGAGGTGGACAGATCTTATACAAGATGAAATTGTCAAGAGCTGTGCGTCTGTTTTTTAAACATAAAATTTCAATGAATCCGCGCAATGCTGCCGTGGAATGTGCAACCTGAAGCAAATAAAAATTAATCAATTAATAAAAATAAGAACTACATATAAGGTCGATATATTCACGGAAACATAGAGGGTTGCTATAGCTTAGTGATCAGAGCACCGGCCCCGGAAAAGAGGTGACCTGGGTTTGAATCCCAGTAGTGACCTAATATTTTTCGGTGAATTAGATTTTTCTGTACGTCTTTCTAATTGATTAATTAATATGATTTAAAAATTTCACAGAACTTTGTTCTGAAAAATTACAACTTCACAAATATTAATGTGTTCTTGAATATATATAAACGGTCCTACATATATTTTTTTTATTTTTTCAATATATACATTATAGTAGGGATTACAAATGATGGATGCATATATAATTCTCCATGTAATAATGTCCGTCACTAACGCTACCAGATGACTCCAATAATAACGAGGTTTAACATAATGATCTTAAACGAGTAGCTTGTTGGTCTTGTGGTTAGGACACTGGCCTCGTGATCCAAAGGTTGCGGGTTCGATCCTCACTCCAGACTAGCAAGTTAGTCCTATTTTCATAGTACAAGCGCTTAGCTTAGTTTGAAAATAGTAAGAATATTGATGTGACACGTATTCCGTGTTCACATCTCTATTTTTTTTTATTAAAAAAAAAAAAAAAAAAAAAAAAAACCTCGTTACACGTGACGAAAAAAAGCGCAGTTCTCTAACGTCATCATAAAGCCATAGCTACATTAGGCAGTCCTGTTCCCGCAGCCTTGACTGGCGGCCGAAATATATTAAAAAAGTACGTCATTTTCGATGGATTATACTTAGTAGTATAATAAAACTCGAGTAGAGTAAACGTCTTTCGGACGACGCTAATGAATGCGGTTCAGAATCTACGCGCCCCCCGTTTTAGAAAAAACCTTTGAAAAATAGCGCGGCAATTCTCGGCGAAGTATCAAAGATCCCTCCGACGAACGAGATCATCCGCTCCGATTAGCGCACGTCGTAAAATACGACACGGTTGTCAGAAAAATGAACGATTGTTTTATATTATATTATATCGTATAAAGGCGTTAATTAGATGATCCCCTCGACTGAGAGACTTCTGTCCCCGACTCGTGGCCAGCGTCACGTCGCATTCGTCTTCCAATTAAGACGACTCGCCGGGCAATTAGTCAGGCTGACAGAACTAGTTAAATGAAACGCGTAATGCAGCTTTATCTTGACACGCGGGTCACCATTTTTTTTTAGAAAATGACGCTCAGCGAAAGATATGACGCGATGAATTCGACGTTCTGATGCAGGCCTCGGCAAACTATTGTCAGTATACGAAACATATTCTATCGTAAAGTTAGGTATATTACTAAAAATTTGCTTAACCTTATACCATATACCGTTTTAACAATCAGAAAAATAACAGGTCAGAATAAATTTAAAATTGAAACCGAAAAACAATATTCCTACCTTGATTATGAGTCGAAAATGTTCGAGCAACCATGACCAATACCACAGTATACCCAGAACAGTAGTTTATCTCCGGCCTGTCGGCGAGTTATTAGCCTACTCTTGCGTTGACGCTAGGGTTGTCACTTTACTCGTAGCGTCTGAGATTCCGACGCATAAGGTAGACACACGAAACCCGAAAATTTCTCTAATTAGCATACCTAGTTTCTGCACTTAATTGCAAGAACGCTGATTAACATCAACGTAGACTTTTAAAAACTCACAGTCTTTGTGATAATCAACACACCTTTTTAGTAAAGTACCACAAACATAAAAAAGGCATTTTTTTTCAGGAAGCGCATTTTTTTTCTAAAGCGGCGGCTGCGAGCGCGAATGGCACCGAAGGCACGGCCCTTACTGCCGCCGCCTTGTGCCCCCATATTCTATGTCAATGTGTGCGTCACAGTGCGTGCGTACACGGCGCCGAGCACGCACGCACACATTCTAATGGGTAGCGGCCAGTTTGTATGAAGACGTATTCATTTTTTTCATATAGTCCTGCGAGGTTCTTAATGTTTTCCAAATATCCCTGTATACAAACACCTACTAGACACATAATACGATCATGAAATTGTTTGAAAATTTCATATTAAGGTTTTAAATTAGAACGATATGTTTTTAAAATGAAAAAAAAAAGAATTTTATCATCTTATTCAAGAGGAACAGTGGGGAGAATTTTTTTAGTGGAAAAATATCGGAAATCGAAGACATTTGTTGGAATGTGATGTTTATTATGAGTGTTTTCTCCGATTTTTTAGGAATTTAAGTTTTTTGATTTCGACGGTTTCCAAACTGTTTCATTATCAATCTTTTTATGAGAAACCGCCAAGGTTTAAGGAACCACTAACCACTTATATAATATGACAAAATTTCTGTATTTAGGGTAGGTATAAATTACAGCTGATGGTGAGAGTGACTGCTCTCTCGAAACTATAGTTGTGATAAATTTAACTCAACGCACTACAAATTTCAATTTAGCGTTAATTAAAATAGTCATGTTGCATCACAAATTGACTTCATATCAATCAATAACATTAAAATAAGAATATTTAGAATATTTTGAGCATGTTCAAAATATTCTGAATAGTCTTATTTTATTATTAATATTATTAATATTTAAAGCATTAACTTTGTGGTTAGACATTATAACAGATTGTTAGTTAACTTTGTAAAAACCACTACCAGATTTTAGGTCTACCGGTTTCGAGACGTACCCGTCTCTTCGTCAGGACCAACACTACACCACTACATTCACAACACTACACACCTCAACTATAGTATTGTTACACTTCCACCAATAATTGATCACATGCGTGTTAGTCTTGTCAGGGACAAACATGCACTGATTAGGTATTCACAAAAGATGGGGTAACACCCACTTTATACCCCGCCCCCTCTCACTCTCTTTCGGTAGATTCCTGATGGTTCATTAGGCTAATCAGTGCACGTTTGTCCCTGACAAGACTAACACGCATGTGATCAATTATTGGTGGAAGTGTAAATATACTATGGTTGAGGTGTGTTGTGTTGTGAATGTAGTGGTGTATTTTGGTCCTGACGAAGAGACGGGTACGTCTCGAAACCGGTAGACCTAAAATCTGGTAGTGGTTTTTACAAAGTTAACTAACAATCTGTTGTTCTTATTTTATGCTAAGTTTTTGGTGTTTTCAGGCGATATGGGTGAGATGGGACTTCCAGGCCCCATCGGTCTCCCTGGACCCGTGGGTCCCAGAGGAACTGAAGGACCCGCAGGATCTCCTGTGAGTAATACACCTAATCAGACGATCATTCAATTGGGTGAAAAATAAACGGTGTCACCTCTACGTGAGTTTAATAATAATTTTATATTTTGCTAGTCGAGTTTTGAGAGTTACAGAATCTCTCGTCGACAGGTGAAGTACTAAACTGACTACTTTCAAATATAGAATTTATATTTTATTTGGTCATCCAACAGGAACAGGACACAAATACAGGTTAAGAAAATAATACAAAAGATTAGTTTTATGTCTCTCAAAATTATAGGACGACACAGATAAGACAGTGAGTCATAATATTGAGCAAAAGTAAACAATTATAGTAATATTATAATATACAGGGTTATTTGGAAAACATTAATAACCTCGCAGGATTATGTTCCCGCCTTGATTATGAGTCAAAAATATCCAAGCTATCATGACCTAATTTCAATAGTTATGGATATATGCGACATCAAAGTTTGCATTTTTTTTTCAATATTTCTGACTTATTTTTTATAAAACGTTGGACTACCATTACAGTAACTTATATCGATTACGAAAAATTCATTCGTTTCGATACAAGTTAAATAAAATAAAAACCTACCAATTGGAATTGGAAGGTTTTTATTTTTTTATTTGACTTGTATTAAAGGGAATGAATTTTCGATATTCGATATAAGTTACTGTAATGGTAGTCCAACGTTTTACATAAAATAAGTCAAAAATATTGAAAAATAAAATGCAAACTTTGATGTCGCATAACTATTGATTAGGTCATAATAGTTTGAGCATTTTCGACTCATAAACAAGACAGGAATATTATGGTCCTACGAGGTTATTAATGTTTTTCAAATAACCCTGTATATCAGGTCCTAAAGGACCTCATATACAGGGTTATTTGCCGTTTTTTTTAAGAAAATTATGTATTAAATTAATCGACGTATTGGCCATTGTTGTCGATGTACTTTGGCATTTAAGTTTATTAATGCCTTGGCTATACGCATCCTGGGGAAGGGAATCGATCAATTCACTAAAAGCGTTTTCCACCGCCTCCTCGTAGTTTTAGACATTTCAAGTTAGAAATTAGAAGTTATTCAAATTCTGAAAAAAAAGGAAATCGGTAGATGTAAGGTATGGCAAATCAAGTGGATGTTGGAGAGTTTCAAGTCAAATTTTCTGTGATTTTAAAACGGTCCGTTGTGAAGTGTGTGGACGAGCGTTGTCGGGAGGAAGTAGTGGGGAATAATCCAAGAATATGGTCCCGTCGTTCATACAATGAAAATAAGTATTTCACTATGTAATTTAATGTCCTGTTATTTTAATCTAACTAAAATAATCGTTATCTAAATTAAACTAACCAGATCTAATAACATAACCTAACCAAACCTAATTACCTAAGCAAACCAAACCTTATAACCTAACCTAACCTCATATATTGCCTATGAAATGTCAAAATATGCAGTGCATTTTTCGAAACTTTAAAGTGTAATATCTTATTTAATACTTACTTTTTAAACGTAAAATATCTTTCATTTTGTTATTAGCACATTCAATAATATAGTGAATTAATCATTTTCGTTGCATATGCAATGGGACCATTATCTTGGATTTAGCCAAGCAGTGGACTAGAGCGATTGACAAGTCTCAGTTGTTTGGTAGCGAGGTTGTCCATCATAGTTTACAATTTTTGACAGCATAACTGTGCAGTAATTGATGTGCCAGATCTCAAGAAGCTGAAGCTGCACAGGTCCACTGTGCAGTCACAGGCAGTCTGTTTTGACTCAATTTGCGTTTGGGACATTGTTTGACTGCCTCCCCTGGGTCCAACCATTACAATCTTCTTCTTCTACATCAGCCTTCGTCTTTTCACTGATGGATATAGACCTCTTCCTCATTTTTTCATTCTTCCCTGTTGTTGGCCAATTGAAGCCATTTCTTTCCCCCCACAGCGACAATATCATCGGCCCATCTCTTTTGAGGTCTTCCGATGCCTCTTTTATTCTCCCAAGGTCTCACTTTCAGAACTCTGGGAGGCCATCTTGTAGCATCCTATCTTGCAACATGTCCTGCCCATTGCATTTTAGCTTCGCTACGCGATCCATGATATCCACTACTCTAGTTCTGCGCCTAATTTCGTCATTTCTAATCTCTTAGGCTTACTCCAAGCATGGATCTCTCCATGGATCGTTGCGTGCATTTGAGCTTTTCTACACTTTTCTTTGTAAGGGCCATAGTCTCCAATCCATACGTTATCACTGGCAGTGAACCATTACAATGAACATTTTAAATTATGATACAGGATCCACTTCATCAAAAGTAGCAATCTGATTCAGAACTCTCTCATTCATGTGCCGACTTAAGGCTGGACTTTCACTGCAAATGCATATTTCGACGTTTTTTTTTTTACGAAAATGTGGGTTTTTATTATTCATTTATATCATAATGTATACTCTAAACTGCATTTTTTTTAGAGCAAAAACTTAGATAGAACTTTTGTTATTATATAAAAGTAATAAAATGGACATTATTTGTAATAATTAATAAAATATAAGCATTAATCGACAGGCCGCGGCCAAAAAATCGTTTTTAGTGTCCTAGGCGGCGCTAATTTTTTATGAATATTTATATGTACGTATAATATGTTTTTTTTTATCTAGGACTTTTACTAAGGAAATTAAGAAATATTCAATATTAATAAAGTTATAATGTTTTAAATTTGCAAGAAATTTTTACGTTTTTTTTTTATTTTAAAACGTCTTTTATTTATATAAAGAGATGATTTTAAAAAGTATACTCTATTAATTAACATACTTTGAGGCTTTACTCACTTAATAAAAGTTATTTTTTTTTAATAAAAACACCTTAATTGATATTTAAAAATAAAAATTCCAATGTATGAAATGTGTCAATAAAGTCATTTATATGAAAATTTAATAAAATAAAAGTTTATTTATTTCAAAAACACAGAGGAAAACTTCAAGTGAAAAAAGATTGAATACTTAATCAATTGAGCAGTGTTGTCATGTAATATATGTTTTTTTTTTCATGGAATACAGGGACTGAAGGGAGAAATGGGATATGCCGGACCAACTGGTAAGTTTGTGATTAATTATTTATTAATAACTAGCTGGAACCCGTCAAAAATGACGGTACTTTTACATGTCGGTTCCTAAGGAATAAGTATGTATTTATTTTATTAAAAAAATACTAAAAAATCGTAAAAAAAAAGTTTTCTCAAAAAAAAAATATTTGGAAAAATTCTTTTTTCGATTTTTTTTTTTCTCCAAAAAACTGTAAACTGTACCAACGATAAAACAGTTTTTTGGGATGAAATCAACGAATAGCCCGGTCCTATAGTGGAAAAATAGTTAGAAATGTTTTGACTATCTTTTTCACACATTTTTAACTTTTGTATTATTTTATTTTTTTTAAAATAAAGTTTTGTTTTCGAAAAAAGTGGACTTTGCCAATGAAGATCACTAAGTTATATTGAAAAAAGATCATCTCCTCTCTAGAGAGGAAAACAATTCTGGGCCTCTCCTTGGCTTCAAAAAAGATTTTTAAGATATGAAATATAAACATGAAAAAATACTACGTTCCTCAAACCAATAATGCATGGAATTTCAATTATTTTTGTGCATTGTACATGTAACAGATTTGAAATAATAAAAAATATTTTTCGCAGGACCTCAAGGTGAGCCAGGTCCTCCTGGGGAAGCGGCCCTCCAGGGCGGGTCTCTCGCCATCGGCCCTCCAGGACCTCCAGGGGAAAGAGGAGAAAAGGTTGTTTTTTCATATTGAAATAAAATTCTATTCAATTCAATGGCTCAGCAACACAAAAAATTATATACAAATTGACAAATTTTCAAGTGAGAGACAAAAATTCTTTTTTACTTGCTTTTCTGCTTACTTGCCGGCTTGCCGTCGAAAAAACTTTGGATCGATTTTTAACCCTTTTTCAGTGATCCAATCGAGCTGAAACTTGGCAAGTGGACTCGTGGCGACAATCAAGAAGATCTATCAAATTTTCGTTAAAAAAAATAAATAATTATAGTATAACTTAGGATTTTTAGAAATTTTATTGGTTTTTTCAAATTGGAATCATTAGAAAAGTTTGATTACTAGCAATGGCGGCCCGATAACGTCGCGGAATATTTTCTAAATAGGTACTTCACTACGAATGTCTAAAATCTAAATTGACTGACAAATGTTTCTAGAATTTAATCTTCAAAGCATGAAGTGTCTTATCAAAGCATCTGACATTTTAGAAATATATTAAATTACTGTAAGTTTAGTGTTATATGTTTTAATTCGTCCTTAAATGTTGTTATATTTTACAAAGAAAGGGAGTATAATAAAAACTTGGTTTTTATGGGTTACTTTTTTTAACTATTTTTTTAAAGTAAAAGAGTAGTGATGGTAAAAACCGTTATTTTAGCTGATTACACAAGCGTTACTTGAGATTTGTATTTAATCTTGGTGAGGTGGTCGTATGGCGTATGGCTGGTAGCACTGTCCGTATGGTTTGGGTGATATGGTGCGCTTATGAGATTTACCACCAACCACTATTCGTATAAGAGAAATGATTATTAGTAATGTTTAAGTCCATTTGTATGAACATTTACCTCACTCTTTATCCACACTGTTATTATATTAATCTAATTTAATATTATAACACAATTTCTTTTACAATACTAAAGCGTGGTCGACTACGACGAGGCGGGCGACGGAATGGTTGGTTCGCTTCGGCCGCGGGCCCGGTCGCCGGTCGCCTTTCGCTCTCCGTGTTGCCAAGACCTGGCACTATCTGAATCCTGGCTATCTGAATGCTTTCTGCATCCCAAGTACAGATTTTTCGTCAGTCTTTTTCCTTTTTTCATTGTTTTTTTGAAATGTTTTCAGGGAGATAAGGGCGAGGAAGGAGACATCGGTTCACCCGGTCTGCCGGGCCCGAACGGGCTGCAGGGGCTGCCGGGGGCCAACGGCCCCCCCGGGGTCCCGGGCATGGAGGGGCCCATCGGGCACACGGGGCAGCAGGGCCTCCCGGGAAAAAATGGTCTTCAGGTAAGATTTACGAGTAATAATTTACTCGAAGTCGATTGAATGAAAAGCAGTCCGGTCGAAATTTCTGCGCAGTATTAATCATTTTATTTGACTTGTGCGAAAGAGAATGAATTTGTAATATTGTATACAAATTAATTTTACGACAGTGTAACGTTTTACGAAAGATAAGAAATATTAAAAACAAAATGCAAACTTTGGTGTCTCTTATTTCCATCACTGTCGGCAATTCCTGTAAAGTTTAAAAAATATTTTATGTTTAAAATTGAATGAATAAGAATCTCCCGGAGTTTCCGCTTCTAGCTTGCAGACACTCTAATGTCATGAAGTGCATTTTTTTGGAGTTTTTAGAACAACAAGGTCTCGTCTGAAATGAACATACATCATTTGTGGGATATAAAAGCAAAGGAAGCAATATCCAAAAAAAAATTGAATACATTCTTCGAGAATCACTCATTTATAATGTACTGAATTTGAGATTTTATAGAAAATATATTTTATGAATTTAAAGAAAACATGATTTTAGAGGGGACAGATGCATAAAATCTAGAATTCAGTACCTAATACTCGGTGACTGCATTCATTATTTTTTGGATAGGTTTGCTTTTGCTTTTATACCCCACAATTCTACTATTTTATAAAACAATCACCATATAGAAATGTGAACTTGCAAACGTTTAATATTGTTTGGATTGCACGACATTTGGGTTATCAACAATTTGACGGACGATCAGGTTGGATAGAAACGAAATGTTCCGAAATTCGGTAAAAATCAGAGCAATATGATTCTATTTGTTTGATGGAAGCAGTGATATTGTAGTTTGATAATAGAAACGGTAAAAACAAAAAAATAATGTTTTATATTTTTTTATTCTTCTTAATGAATGTTTAAAGTAAAATTTTAGTATGCGCGTGCATTTCTTCATCAGCCTTCGTCTTTTCACTGCTGGATATAGGCCTCTTCCTTATTTTTCCATTCTTCCCTGTTGTTGGCTAATTGTAGCCATTTCTTTCCCCCCACAGCGACAATATCATCGGCCCATCTCTTTTGAGGTCTTCCAATGCCTCTTTTATTTTCCCAAGGTCTCCATTTCAAAACTCTGGGAGGCCATCTTGTAGTATCTTGTCTTGCAACGTGTCCTGCCCATTGCCATTTTAGCTTCGCCACACGATCCATGATATACACTACTCTAGTTCTGCGTCTAATTTCGTCGTTTCTAATTCTCTTAGGCTTACTCCAAGCATGGATCTCTCCATGGATCGTTGCGTGCATTTGAACTTTTCTACACTTTTAATTGTAAGGGCCATAGTCTCCAATCCATACGTCATCACTGGCAGCATGCATGATTCAAAGGCTTTTCTTTTTAGACTAATTGGGATCTCTTTGTTCTCGAAGATATGTTTGAGTTTGCCAAAAGCAGCCCAGCTCATTCCTATTCGTCTTGACAAGTCTGCTGTTTGGTTATCTTTGTTCATTTTTACTCCCTTTATATTAGGTCCTTACATATGAAATTGACGTTTAGTATGGGAGGAACATAAAGTCGATTTTTTTTTATTATAATATATTTATTTAATCAAAGTATGTACCATTTCTATCTATGCACTTTTGCCATCTCATAGGTAGTTCATCGATCCCTTTACTAAAAAAACCATTCGGAAGGGAATCAATAAAATCTTTGAAGGCGGTTTGGACTGCCCCATCGGAGTTGAATTTTTTCCTTTGCAAGAAGTTATCCAAATTTCGAAAAAAATGGTAATCTGTTGGGGCAAGGTCCGGAGAGTACGGTGGATGTCTTAGACATTCCAATTGAAGCTCCTCTAATTTGGTAGCCGTCTGTTGTGCAGTGTGTGGTCTAGCGTTGTCATGAAGCAGCAGTGGCCTAGAGCGATTAACCAGCCTCGGTTGTTTAGCAGCTAGCTTTTCCATCATGGTTTGCAGTTGCTGACAATAGACATCTGCCGTAATCGTCTGGCCAGATTTAAGAAAGCTGTAGTGAACGACACCAGCACTAGTCCACCAAACGCTCACAAGTAACTCGCGTTTGTTGATTTGCTTCCCTCAATTCGTGAGGTACCCACCTTTCAAGCTTTTTCACCTTACCAATTTGCTTCAAGTGGATTAAAACAGTTTTATCACTAACACCGCAGCCTGCAGCTAACTCGGATGTGGTTTGCGATGGATCCGCTTCCACAATAGCCTTCAATTCTTCATTATCAACTTTGGTCTCCGGCCGTCCACGGGGTTTGTTCTGCAGGTCGAAATTTCCAGAACGAAACCGTTGGAACCAAAAACGCACTGTGTTTTCTTTTGCGGCACCGTCGCCATACACATCATTAATCCTTCGAGCCGTTTCTGCAGCACTGGTGCCACGGTGGAACTCGTACTCGTAAATAACGCGATATTTCAAGTTTTTCATTTTGTAAACTGAGTCTCGCAAAGAAAAAAACAATTGAGGAAAAAACAAATGAATTATAATTTTCAAAACACAAATACATGAGTAAATAGCTGTAAAAATTTGGATTTGGAATTCCTAACCAAAGAGAAGATATTTGAGATCAAATTTGCCAGTACGGTAAAACGTCAATTTCATATGTAAGGACCTAATATTAACTCATGGCGTCTGCTTGCTTGCCGTCAACAAAAACTTTGGATCGATTTCTGACCCTTTTCCCGTGATCCAATCGAGCCGAGCGAAACTTGGCAAGCAGACTCGTGGCGACGATCAAGAAGATCTATCAAATTTTCGTTAAAAAAAATTAATAATTATAGTATAATTTCGGATTTTTAGAAATTTTATTGTTTTTCTTCAAATTGGAATCATTAGAAAAGTTTGATTAGCAACGGCGCGACGGCCCGATAACGTCGCGGAATTTCGAAAATTTACAAAACAATTGGTTCACAGATGACAGCAAAATTGGGTTTTTTGGGAAAAAATCAAATAATAATTTATTTCTTTTAGATTTCTGCTTAGTTTTGAAGAATTCTACATTACTCAAATCTGATTCTGACTAAATCATTTGACGCTGGAAATTCATAAGGTACGATATTGATGATAATTGAATTTATCAAAATCTTGACATCTCAAAACATTTGACATTTTATAAATATATTAAATTTCTGTAAGTTTAGTGTTATGTTATATGTTTTAATTCGTCTTTAATCATTGTTATATTTTACAAAGAAAGGGAGTATAGTAAAAACTTGGTTTTTATGGGTTACTTTTTTATCTTGTGTCCTAGGTATGCATATTCATCTACTATTTCAATATTATTATCATTGATAGTGATGACTTTGTTGGAAATGGAATATTTAAAAATGTTGTTGTTGTTGCTGCGCCTCTCATGAGTTTTGCGATGGGAAAAAAGCCCTATTCGAGAGGCGCACTCTCTCCCGCACACTTCACACAGGAAGCGGTCAGGTTGCGTTGGTCGGTCCCGTTGACGCACGGTTGCGGCTCGCTGCTCATTTTTTAATCGTGTGAAGTTAATTTTCTCAGATTTTCACGGCTGTTCAGAATCTTCCGCGTATAGTTTTCTGGGATATTCCAGAGGTCAGATATACACGGCAGAATATCCCAGCACATGTTTTTTATATATTCACATACGCAGTATCCAAATATTGAATGCGTCGTTTCAAAGTATAAAACAAATTTTCGAATGCAATGTTCTTCAGCTGTTTCTGCGGTTCTTGTTTGTGAGTGACATTATTATTAATTTTAATCGAAATAATGACCAAATCATATGTAAAATGACTTATTAAGGCGATTGTCTAGCAGAGTGAGCAAATTTCGCCATTTTTTCCCATATCTTCTCTTGCGTTTTTTATCACATTTTTGTAGGGAAATATCTCATTTTAAAATTTATTCATCAGGTTACATATATTTTAAATACGAATATCTTATTAAAATGTCACAAACTAAATTATATAAATGATTAATAAATTACCAAACCTTCGATGTTTTAAAAATGAAGAAAATTGCTCCACTTTGTGGGCCTTTTATGACTGAACGGCCTGTTGAGATGTCTTTTTTATTCAATAATATTACAAAGTAAACAATTATCTTCAATTTATTACAATTATAGCAAAATGTGTTAGTTTGTTTACTTGCAATTTATGTTTTAAAAAATACCGTTTAGAAGATATGAGAAAAAATGATGAAATTTGCTCATTCTGCTAGACGATCGTCTTAACTGAATGTTTCAGAGCTCCTGCTAGTCAAGAGGTTGAGATAATTCATTTACAAGATCCCAACACAACAAAAAGTCAAAGAATGTTAAAAAAGTATGTAAAAGTAAATAAATTGTATGTAACATTTCAGGGTGCGACGGGTGCTCCCGGCTCCCCAGGAGCCCCGGGGGCGCCGGGCTTCCCCGGACCAGCGGGACCCGCCGGGCCTGCCGGGCCCCCCGGGGAGCCGGCCCCGGCGGTGCTGCTGGCGGCGGGGGCCAGCGCGGAGGGAGTCCCGGGCGTGGCGGGACCCCGGGGCCTGCCGGGACCTATCGGAATGGTGAGCTGACACATTATCATTACTATCCTATCATCACACAACTCGTGACTAAGGATTGTGATCTTCGTGACCTCCCGCCCTCTTGACTATTTTCCTCCGTCTTTCCCGGCATCCTATAGATCTTAGCAGTCACCGGAGACGTGCCTGTAGCTTTTCCACTTGGTCGGTCATACGAGTGGGGTATCTTCCTCTTCGTCTTCGATCCTCGATGTGGCCCGTTGCAACAAGCTTCTCCAGGCTATCTTCCCTTCTGGCAAGATGTCCAAAATTTGGAGGATTCGAGTTATACCTTGCAACACTAAATATTAGTGAGCAGCGAGGTGACTGCTCCGAGACATACTCTATGTTTTGTCTATGCTTTTTCTTCTCTTGTAACATCTTGTATCGTGTTTGCTGTATTCTTAAATAAATGGGATATTAATGTATTATAGACTATTTAATAAATGTTTATTGTACTATTTAAAAGGTAGATAATGAATCGATATCCCATTTATTTAAGAATACAATAAACGCGACGCAAGATGTTGCAAGAGCTAAAAAAGCATATTTAGTGTTGCGAGGTATAACACTCCGACTCGGAAAAATGGTTGAGTCTCTTCTCGATTTTCAGTTCTTGCAATATGGAGACATTTATGCGTTTCCCTGTCCGCGATATACGTAACATCTGTTTTCAACACCACATCTCGAAGGCTTCGATCAGCCGTCTCTCTTTTGCTTGAAAATATATAGTCAAAACCCATCCGATTCGTGAGATGAAAAATCTCTAAAAATACTTCTTAAAATAAAACACAAATCACTTTGTTTTCACCGCTTTATTAGATTAAACAATCTACATGTTTCGAGAACAATGTTCTCTTCTTAAGGATTGTTTGTGTATTAAAATTGAAAAAGATAAACCGCGCAAGTGTGTTACGGTGAAGGGGACGGTGAGGGGAAAGGGGGGTCGGAGGTGTTCGTATTTCTTCTTATAGTGCCATCTCCTATCGAAGGTCGGCGATCATATAACGTGTGCGACTCTCAGGCCCGGTTGTTTCAAGTTCGATCAAAGTAAACGGTCGACCAAAGCATAGATTTTTACGAAAACGGATCGTCTGATTGGTGGAGAACGTAAAAATCTATGCTTTAAAAGAACGCTTACTTTGATCGAACTTGAAACAACCGGCCCTCAGTCGAGTTACGCTTTTATCAGTACCTCAAGTTACGCAGCCATGAGGTGCGTCTTCTTCCTACAATAAAGATACTACGAGATAATCTTCATACATCAAGGATACTTCCTACATTAAAGATAAAAGGTGTTCGAAAAATATTGAACCTTTTTTCTTCCGCCCAAACAAATGAAGCGCGAGAGGTGATATTACTTATTTTTAACTTGAAAATTTTGCTTAAAAACTTTGTTTGTCCCATCGCAAGATCTTAATTAGAGCACAAAAAAGCATGAGAATTGGACTATCAAACTAAAGAAAAATATAATTTTGTTTTTAAGGCCTGGTTGCGCCATCTAAAGTAAAGGTAAAAAAAGTTACTTGAGTAACGTTTTTTACTAAAACGGGTTGCGCCATCTATGGTAAAAATATTTAACTCGCCGAAGTACATACATCTGAGTAACTTTATTTTACTCTCCAAGATAGGTGGGTAAAAGTAAAAATGTTGGTTAAAAAAATGGCCGTCCTCTCACAGCTGATTTGAAAATGTGACATTTATCCATATAGGTACTTGTCATTTGAATTTTGTCGCTGTCATTTTCGTATTGAAATTTGTAAATATTAAAATGAATCTTTTAATTTCGCGTTATTTTAGCGATGGTTTGACGTTTGTTTGGTTTGTTTCATAGAATAAAGTGGTTTGTTTGAACTGGTTTTGAACCGCAAAAGTACGTATTGCCAGTGGTGAAAAACTGAAATAAATCAAATTCCATAGACAAATGCGGTATTTGAGGTTTATTCCGCTTGGCACCCTATTAGCCTTATGATTGGTTTGACAGCGGTAAAAAAGACGTTTGTGCAACCCGAAATCGAGTTTACTCTGAGCTGAGGGTAAAAAAAGTTACTCAGGTCAATGTTACTGGAACCAAATTTACTGCTGCTGGCGCAACCGAGCCTAAGAACATCTGCCCGATCCTCCATTCCCCTAAATAATATATTTTTAAATGCAAGTGATTTTTGCTATGTGTATTCAAAGTTCTATGTGCTCTCATCGACAATCATGAAATTTTTCAAAATAATGCATTTTTTTCTAGTCAGGTGAACGAGGAACAGCGGGCGACAGGGGGCCTGCCGGGCCCGCCGGCCCTGCGGGGGCCCCGGGGGAGGCGGGCCCCCCGGGCCAGTCCGGCCCCAGGGGATCCCGGGGGCTTCCCGGGATACCAGGAATGCCGGGAACGCCGGTGAGCGTAGCAATTCAATCAGTGTGTTAGATAACTGTCAAGTTGAGTTAGAGTAATTTTGTAAATTTTTTGTCGGTGATTCTGTCGACGATTTTTATCTGTCGAGGTTTTGGGCACTTTTTCTTATGATGATGTGTTATTAAAAAAAATAAATTTAATTTTAAATTTCTTATACAGTGCAAAGTATTAACAGACATAATACACAAACGAAGCGATTTTTTTAAATAGTTTAAAACGATTAAAAATACATATTAAATTGAATTATTGTCACTAGAATCTTCGCTGCATTTTTTTTGCCAGGTCGTTTTCACTCAATTTCCCACGTAAGTACTCACTCGCACCGTATATCTGTGGCTTGTTTTTCTTCACTGGTCAGCTCTCACGGCTCTCTTAGCAGAAAAAACTCTGTTTACGCAGTATTTATAGAGATCCGTGTTTATATCGCTTTCAGAATTCAGTACTTTAAAATCATCCGTTACGTGCAATTCTTTCTAAATCTCCGTGACAGAAACTATCTAGAGGATGATAAATAAAAATTGAAAAAATAAACATAGAAAAAAATCAATATAGAAAAAAGATACATATATATATGTATATAGGCCAATAATATATATATAGAGTAGATAGATAGAGTAGCGATATAGAGAGATAGTAGAGAAATAATATATATATATATATAAATATATATAAATCTAATAATCTCATAAATTATAG
>JADDOH010019396.1:0-30204 GCA_016648135.1 Agrypnia vestita
AAAGTTTCCCTGTCCAGGGCAGTGCGGAACAGCTCTTCCACGCTTCTTATCCCGGTCCACTCTCGGATGTTTCCAAGCCAGGAATGCCGCCTCGTTCCGACTTCTCTGCGACCCTCAATCTTCCCCTTCATGACGAGCTGAGGGATGGAGTAGTTTTCGCCTCTCATTATATGACCAAAGTATGAAATTTTACGGAGCTTTACTGTGTTGAGTAACTGTCTGTTTGTATTTGTTCTACGTAAAACATACATAGTATTTGATCAACTCTGTCTGAGCTTCAAGTTTCAGTCGTCATTACAGAGTAGACTTTTCATCTTATCAACCCTCTGGAGGTATTAAATCCAAATTATGCTGAAAACATACATATATATGATAACCTTTCTGCAATAGCAAACTCAAATAGATAAATCGTAGTTCTAGCCTAGGGTATCGTCGAATTGTAAATTTAATTCCATACTAGATACTTTTTCTTTTTTCCTTTCTAGTGCTTTTGGGGGAAAAGAGTCTACTTTTCTAGATGTTAGAATCGCAAGGGTATAGACACTAAAGTTTGTCAGTAGATACACGTTCGTGCAAATAATCTAGTGGGTATATTATCTTTAGTGCTACGTAGGTACACACTGATAACGCCGAAACTTCTCAGTGTGTTCGCCTTTCATATTCCATCTAATCTGTTTAGTTAATACGCATCTGTCAGGATGCTGTGCGGGAGAGCGCTGCGGAGATAAGGAGGCTCGCTCGAGCGCTCCTGCGTGATCCTGTAACCGCCGCGGACTCTAGAGCGCTCCCTGTTTCATAACTTAGCAAGTCGCGCAGTAAACCTGAACGCGGCACAGTTCGGCTGCCGAAGACTTCAACCCCTGCTGAGATTATCTCGGAGTGTATGCTTAGGAATTGATAATAATCCCGAATCTTTGTAGGTACGTTAGTACTCGCATTAAGATCTCGCGATAGTCGTATATATACGTACCCAAGGTAGATTTAAAAGGTCGTTTGAAAAGGTTTTCTTTGTCATTTCGGTACACAATGGAAGGAAAATCCATTGTGAATAACAAATTAAATAATGGATGATGTTCAGTTTTTCGTAGACATTTATAAAAAATGGGGAAGAAGACATCCGAAGCTTGGTATTTTTTCGCGTTTCAGATCTCGCTCATGGCAGTTAGACTTGGAAATAATTTCATAAACACTTTTAAGAGGAATGCGATTTTCAAAATAAGGCGCCATGTACGAATAGTAGGCAGTTGTCCGATCACTTTAAAGTATCGGTGTTAATTATCATATTAATCTTGGACGGGTTTCCGTCGTGTCTAATACCGTGCGTTCATTGATTGCCAACATGGCTATTTATAATAATATTGTCGACCGATGGGAAATGGGTTCAGATGCCAAAATTCGAATCAGATATGAGATTGTATACTTAATATCAAATTCCCGGTGAGCTAGTCAAAAATTGTCATGACACAAACCATTTAGTTTATTGAAATCCTGAATCTGCCAACATTGTCACAGATTTGTAGGTACTTACGTTGCGTATTTAAAATCATTCGCTTTCTGATAGTAACTTTACGAATTTAATGCTAGTTAAACAATTTTAAGATATAATTGGTACAATCAAAATCGCGCTTAGGCACAAAGTAGGTGGTTTTTTACAGCGTGGGATATTAAAATTCATTTAATATATTAAGTTAAATAAGATATTTATTTGGAAATAAATTTACTAATTCAAGAGGAGGTAGATTAGTAAGATTCGACATTCTAAAACATCGTGAAATACTCTCACGGAAGATACATATTCAGTTTCATTTTTGTTTTCCTTATATTTATGTCTAATAAAATGAAATATCCCTTAGACCTATGTGTGGACAATCTTTGTACGAAAGGGTAGAGAATGAACGAATTAGAAGTGAATACAATGCTGGGCGTAGCGTAAAATAGAATAAAATAGGTGGTTTGGCTATGTGGAACGGATGAGTGAGCAAAATCAAGATCCTCTTTGCAAGACCAACTCTAAACAAAACTCATTCATCTATAGATCCCCAAATTCATTTAACGTAAAATCAAGATCTTCTTTGCAAGAAAAACTCTAAACAAAACTCAGTCATCTTAGATCCACAAATTCATTTAAATTACGACCACATAGACATTTTTAACTCGACTATTCGTGACACTAAACGAAAATTAACTTCACAACCGTACCCTAACTATTTGACTTAATTTAAATTAATATTCTCATATACTTCCATACTTGTTTCCTTTATCCTAATCCTACATCCCACTCCGCCCTCCCTTCCCTTGTCAATGTACATATAATGAAACTATAAATTGACATAATGTCACACTTTGCTAATATCTTTAATAATTAATCGGCATAATTTACTTTTTTTATCTCTTGTATGTTCATTTAAGATTTGCTGTTAACTTTTCCTAAAATAAATAAATAAATTAAAGAAAATTTATGAGGATGAGTTAAAGGGAGCAGAAAGGGGGCGAAAAGACCCGGCATGACCAGATAAATCAAATATTGGTGGATGGCTCTGTTAGAAGTCTCAACAACCGAAGGGCGTGCATGAAAAATGTGTGAAGACAGGACAGAAGAGTATGGCGTTCTACCCTCTCTGCCGACCCCTCTGGGAAACGGCGTGAAGATTAGATGGTTAGCAAAGTGAGTATACAAAATATTCCATAATTTTCTTTAACAACAAATGTGACGGTTTCGGGCGCGAGTTTTGAACGGCTAAACTTAAACTGGGCCATTCCGCGGAAGAAAGCGAGCCCGGAGCTCAGGTGCAGCTTAGCGAAGCTGCCGATGAAAGCGAAATGATGAGCTCAGTAATTAACACAAAGGCTTTTCCAAAAGCGACTCCCAGAGACAAATCCGGGCGCCGAAAGGGCGGGGGGGGGGGGGGTTTTGACTTCGCAAAATTCAGCAACGCCTTAGTGACCCAAATCCTTCCGCTGTTCAGATCCTGAAGTCAAACATCAGCTGAAAATTTAATTAAAAGATTTTTTTAAGAAAGGTATTAGGTTATTACTTTATATTATAAGAATAAAAAAGTAACCCACAAAAAACAAGTTTTTACAATACTCCCTTTCTCATTTTCTGGTTTCGTGTCTACCGTATGCGTCGGAATCTTCATACAACCCGTATGAAAAAACCATTAAAAATTTTAAAAATCCAAAATTATACTATAATTACTATTTTTTTTAACGAAAATTTGATAGATCTTTTTGATCGTCGCCACGAATCTGCTTGCAAAATTTCAGCTCGAGTTAATATAAAGGGAGTAAATATATTTTCATTCTTTACCGTGAAAATTATTTTACTAATCATAAAAATGCGGATATTTTATACGAACCGTATGTTTTTTCGAGAAACGATTCTCGACGTTTCGTTGAATGCTTATTCCCTGTTCTTACGACATTGATTCAACCCTTGAGACACGTCGCAGTAAAGTCCGCCGACGTAACTAGTACATACTGCACACTGGCGACCTCTATTGTAGAAGAAGTGAACACTCCACAACAAAGTGCATATAATTTACGCCCTCGAAAGCAGTAATCAGTCCGCCCTCTGCCTCCGCGGGTAAAGGTCGTCCTCCTGATGACGTTGAATAAGCATTCAACGAAACGTCGAGAATCGTTTCTCGAAAAAACATACAGTTCGTATAAGAAATCCGCAACCATTTACAGTTAAATATGTCTAACGACCGTAATAAAAAACTTAACTGTTTCATAAAATTTTGTTTTCAGGATTCAAAGAAAAATGATTTAGTATTTAGTATATTAATAAAAGGCATGGAAACATGTCTGTAAAGGTTATAAATTATTGGAAGTATTTTTAGGATCGTTGGTCATTTGTGAACCCAATTTTTCGGCAATAAATATTTTAAAAACCTACTATTAAAACTTAATATTTTTCGAATACATTTCTACTATTACGACTATCAGATTTATGAATTTGCGGTGGATTGGATTTGTGGATGAGATCATATCAGATGGGAACTGAAATGTGACACGCAACGTAACAAAACGTTGAGCCAACGTTGGCAAAAGGCAGATAAAACTGGTGCCGATGTAAGTAAGTACATATATTCCGGTATGCATCGCATTGCATTGCAACAAAGTAAATCAAGTGGTTGAGACATTTTTTTTTACGAAAATTTCTATTTGAAAAACATAATTTTTTTAAGGAAATCATATTTATTTGTTAATTTGCTACGTAAGATATCATACATAATTATTGGTGAAAAAACTCACCTTACTCAGGCATTTGCCAGACCACCGACTTAGACCTATTTTTATACCACAAGCGGTTAGATAAATTAAAAAAATGGTAAGAAAATTGATGTAACAGGTATTCTGTGTACTTCTAGTTTTGTGGAAAAAAATATAGAAAGACATTCGTTTCGAATGGTAAATCAAAGAATGCCTAAAAAAAATAACACATAAAAACCAAGTTTTTATTATACTTCCTTTCTTTGTAAAATATAACAACAATTAAAGACGAATTAAAACAGATAACATAACACTAAACTTACAGAAATTTAATATATTTCTAAAATGTCAGATGTTTTGAGCTTTGATACTACACTTCATGCTTTGAAGATTAAATTCTAAAAACATTTGTCGGTCAATTTAGATTTTCGACATTCGTAGTGAAGTACCTATTATGTATACCGACGGAGTAATTCAAATTTAGAAAATATTCCGCAACGTTATCGGGCCGCCGTTGCTAGTAATACAACTTTTCTAATGATTCCAATTTGAAAAAACCAATTAAATTTCTAAAAATCCGAAATTATACAATAATTATTTATTTTTTTTAACGAAAATTTGATAGATCTTCTTAATCGTCGCTACAAGTCTACTTGCCATGTTTCAGCTCGATTGGATCACGAAAAAAGGGTCAAAAATCGATCCAAAGATGGCAAGCAAGCAGGCACCACGAGTTATAAAGGGAGTAAAAATGGAACCAAGTAATGTGAATTGTTCCACTGTTTCAAATGTGTGGTATGAACACTCAAAAAGACTTCATATCTACTTTCCCATATAGAAATACAGCTTCATCTCTATGCGACATCAATAATATAAACCTATCTTGACTAATGATGTCCCCTTGGAGATAAAACTCATTGTGTTCTTGAAAAGTTTGGACATACTCAAAATATTCTAATAAAATTTAATTAATTTCAAGTATGTTATTATCAAGTGAGCCTCCAACGCCCGTGACCCCGTAAAAATATGTTTGATGTGTAACATCTTTCCTCTCGCCGTCAAAGTTTTTTTTTGACGGCAAGCAAGCAGACGTCACGAGTTAATATAAAGGGAGTAAGAACAAAGTAACTTGCATAGATAGATGTACTCAAACAAATTTTGGTGTAAATTGTAACGCAGTCTGTAAAAATACCTGATTTTTTATGGACATATCTATCAAATAAACATGTTTTATAAAATAAATATTTTTCATTAAAAAATATTGTTCGTTTGAGAATAAACAAACTTTGGTAGTGGTATATGTCGACCACAAACAAAAGATCATTCTCTAGCTTTATCCGGTAAGAAGAAAGCGGGGGGGAAGTTGTCTGGCAAGCCCGTATTACAATCCTCAATATGATATTCTAAATAAATATACATTTTTTAGTTTAAAAAAGGTTACATACTTACTAGAAAAACTTCTTTTGTGTTCATTTATTGCATCGTAACGGACACATATTTTTTTCGCACATTCTTCTGAATGCGGTCTAGCTATAGGCGTCTGATACACGTGCTAATTTAGTGGCACGTGAGCATGCGCAGTTGAGCAGTCTTGAGCATGCCACCTAGTGGCATGCTCAAGAATCAACCGCCGGTTGATTTATAAGCATGCCACTGTCATTCACCATAGAGAAGGGGTATCTTTGGAGCATATGTGAACAGACTTGCTTATTTATGAGCATGCTTATGTCATTCGCGGGCTTCACGGCTAGTATTATCAATGCGATCTTCTCAGTCCGCGACAGATGAAACAAATATGGCGCGTTGGGGAGATGATAAAACATTACTTTTCGTGACTTATTATAGGAATCACGAATGTCTGTGGAATACTCGGTCACCGTTGTGTAAAAATAATATAGTGAGAAATAATGTTTACGAAACTTTATTAATAGGCAAGCTAAAATCAAAAATGTGGGGATGGAAACTCGGGAACTTTTTTGATTTATTGGTTCACTTGAATTTTCTATTTCAGTTTGCAAAGTTTCCATTTTGAACAAGAGCGTCTCTATTCTATGACGAGAGCATGCCACTAATAAGCATGTGTGTTTGATTGTTAGCTTTGGGCATGCTTATTTATGAGCATGCCACTAATAAGCATGCCAGTAATGAGCAAGTGTGTACAGTTTTTAGGGCATGCTTATTAGTGGCATGCTCATTAGCATGCCACTAAAGAAGCATGTGTATCTGTACTTATAGTAAACATTTATTTAGTAAAGATATTTAGTAAATAATTCTGTCTTTTGCCGAATATAATTGATATGCTGTTGTACATAACATCATTTAAAGCATATCTTGATACGATATAAACCACAAATTGACATTTGATGAATGTTGTTCTTAATTTATAGCTCAAATCTGTTTGTAAATTATAATGAATTAACCGGGAAAAAAGTTGAGCGGAATTTCATGGATTTATTTGATTTAAATATTGAATAATTCCTGCGGTATCCCGTCAAGGGCCCGCCGAGGGCTGAAGGGTTCCTGTAATTACTTTGTCATCCTTTGGAGGCTACGCCAAAGCCTCCAGAATGGAGGAAGCGGAGGGCGAAACTGCTGAGTGGAAAGTTGTGGTCTCGCTTCAAAGTTTTATGATTGAAATTTTCTCTTTTATTTATAAATTTACATGAAAACAGAATAAAACCAAGTGGATGTAGTGAACCGAGTGTTCGTGTACATTTAAAAGTTCTTTTTTTTAATAATTCTGATTTTCGTTAAAATAATTCCAAGGTAGGTACATAGATTTTTTTATCAGGTTCTATTCAGATACAATTTGTACATCTATACCTATAAAACTCAATGTCTGTCTGTCTGTTCTCTATACAAATCCACACCGTTCGTCCGATTCTATTCAAATTTTGCATACTTATGCTTTGGGACCCGGCGGGTAACATAGGCAACATTTCGCCCCTATTCTCATACCCCTTCCCATCCCCCTGACATATTTTCGATGTAAAATCTGTACCGTTTTTACGATCGGACTCAAAATTTGGAAACGCATTCTTGAGGACTTGGCGAGTAACATATGCGATATTTCCCCCCTATTTTCATACCCCTTCCCCTCCCCCTGACATATTTTCGATGCAAATCTGCACCGTTTGACCAATCGGACTCAAAATTTAGAGACCTATTCTTTAGGACTCGGCGGGTAACATAGGCGACATTTTCCCCCTATTCTTTACCCTTTCCCTGATATATTTTCTATGCAAATCTATACCGTCCAAATCGAACCTTTGTTTCCCCTCACAAATTTATTTTAAACTTAATCCTTAACCCGTGCAACGCCAGGTATGAACAGCTAGTATTTAATATAATAGTATTTAATATAATAGTATGTATGTATAATGTTATCGTTGATATTTGTGTTCTTAGTACTCCCACTAGGGATTCCTGTACTGAGGCGGACTAGTTTATACATATTTATTTTCTATTTATAGATTTATACGTAGTTTATTTTTACTCCTTTTAATTTATATGCATCGACATAATTTAGCGATACTTTAATCTTTTTTAAACTCTTCAATCTTTTCAATATTTTTGAAGGTTGGAGGAAGGATGTTGTAGAGTTTTGTTGCAAAATAGATATAGCTTCTTTGGTCAAAAGTTGTGTTGAAAGTTGATATCTGTTTACCAATGTTACATCATATTTCTATTTACAATGGGATGTATAAATTCCCAATAAATTATAATGGATCGAGTGATGATGAAGTATCGATAATAAACTTTAATTAAAGCTGTTAAGGCCAGAAAGTCAAAACGAAATTATTGCTTTTAATACAGAAATTCTTCTTCT
Source organism: Agrypnia vestita (assembly GCA_016648135.1). Classification (NCBI taxonomy): domain Eukaryota; kingdom Metazoa; phylum Arthropoda; class Insecta; order Trichoptera; family Phryganeidae; genus Agrypnia; species Agrypnia vestita. The sequence continues at coordinate 8,048 of JADDOH010019396.1, forward strand.
TAAGAATGTTCTTAGGTTTTCATGGCATTTCAGAATCTTCTGGAGTATTGTTCCGTATTTTTACTACCTTTCCGGCTGGCGTTTCGGATCCTATTGCAGGGTCCATCATCAGGGCTGATGTGTTGTTGTGGGTGTTGGTGTTGTGGTTAAGTATTGACTTGCAATACCATGTCGAAAGCAGGTTGAGAACGGTGTCAGTGCTGTGTTAAATATTGCCTAGCAGTTCCGCGTTGTAAGCTTGGTGTTTCTGTGTTTATGTGTTACGTGGCAATACCGTGTCGGAGTCATGTGTTGTCTTGTGTTGTGTGTATGTTTCATCTGTTGTCTGATCTATCTGACTATCACAATCTGCCATGATGTCCTTTTTCTTCCAAGGCCAAAATTTACTGTCCTTCCCTGGATTATGAGGTGCAATATCTGATACTTTTTTATGGATATAAAAATTTACATTGTTTTGAATACCTCTTTTATGTTAATATATCCAAGAACGATGTGTTTAATAAAATATATAAAAAAAGCTGAATCGAAAAGCAATATAATAATTCTCTACAATCGTAATTAATTATTATTTTAGATTACAATTCTAACAATGCATTTTGCATAATATTTCGTATAAATTGACTATGTCTTCAATATGTTGTGAATTCTTTATCGTGTTAGTTTTGGGTAATGGCCATGTTGTACCAGATTAATTTTACATAATTTGAATCTTCGTAATTGGTCGATGTATTAGTTTCCTTTTAAATATGTCCACAAAAAGTATGTCCGCCACAAAACTTATTTTAATGCAATAATAAATATCCACCTATAAAAAATTAATTGTTAACGTATAACTGCTCATTGTAGCTAAACTCTGCGATAATTAAAAGCATTGACGAATAAACGATAGTACCTAACAATTACATTAAAATAATATTTTAGAATATGCATCTTAGGTGTGGAATCCAGGTTACGCAGTACACAAAATAGAATTGAAAGCGTCCAAAACAAATTCCTAAGATACCTAGACTTCCGCTTATTCAGATCTCATTTAAGCAATGAAGATTCTACGAAGTTTTTTAACATACAGACTCTAACTTGTCGAATAAACATAGCTGACACGGTGATGATATTAAAAATAACACACAATCTAGTTAATAGTCCGGAACTTCTTCAACGAATATCTTTCCACATTCCAACTCGCAATAACAGAGATTCACCTACTTTTCATCTCCCCTTTTGTGAGACCAAATCAAAACAAAACTCCTTTATGTACAGATCCACAAATTAATTTAACACAAACTATCACCACATTGACATTTTCAACTCAACGATTAGAAACATAAAACAAATAATATCTACACAACCGCACCCAAACTAATTCGTACAATTTATCTTCCCTTCTAGTTGTCTCCCACATTCCCCTCCACCCTCTTCACTCGCTGTTAAAATAATTTTAAAAATATATTTTACTACGTCACACTTGTTCTAATTAAATGATCATATTCTAATAAACTATGTTCTAACAAATTACTATATTCAGTGGAAAATTAATATATAATTTTAAAATCCATTATTTTATATTTGTTAAAATGTTGATATGCTGTTAATTTTCCCTAAAAAAAATAATATAATTCGTGCGGAGCCCAAAATATTTTTGTGTACAGTGAGATCTAGTAAATTTAAAATCGTTAGTAGTCTTCGACTCCGACAACAATACGATATAATCTAAATCGATTAGTTATAAAATATGACGAGATAAAAGTTGTACACAGAGTGCGTGCGATGAAGCTAAACAGCCTTCTCTGGAGAAGGCAATAATCTCCATTTAAACTTGGGAATTTCCCTTCCTATTCTAGATGCTATCATTACTTTTATCTGCGGATAAAAATCACGTCTTCAAAAGAAAAGGAAATCGATTTGTCCCTTTCTTTATGCATTATTCCTTTCCTTTCTCTGTAATCTGCAGAGGGTTTAGAATATGTTTGGATTCCAAAGTCAATACGATTGTTGGGGTTAACAATATCGTTAAGAAGACAAGACAATTGTGACGTAGATTTCAACATTCTTTACATACTTATTTTATTAACTATTTATATATTAACTTTATTTCAGTAACACTGTTCTTGTGAAAAATAGCCATACATTTCATTATAGGTAACGTGCCATTTTATGGTACAATATGTCGCACATTCTAAGGATACACATAATTTTAACTATCGGTTTATAAGAATGCTGTTCTATTCGTGACGTCTCATTTCGAAAGAACGATTTAATAAAACACTTGAATAAAGGTTTGGTTGGTTGGGAGATGGTTTGGAGAAGTTGCTTTTTCGGGTCACGACCGTCATGCGACGGAAAATCTCCAAAGGCGTAGAATATCTCGATAAAACAAGCACAAAATCTATATGAGTATGATTATACAGACAATGATAGTTACTCTAAGGGCCATAGCCTCCGGCCACCCGCCGGAGGTCTACGAAGGACTGACATGCTCGCCTAGGACGTGTGCCTCTTTTTATATGCTTTACAAACAAAGGAGTCTTCTGTGTGAGTGTGAAGAAACCATCCGAAATGCTGATGATGCAATGACCTGCGGTCACGCGGGTCTTGCTCGTGCCTCTATTTGCTTATGTGGCATTCCTTGCCACTGTGTGTGTGGTGGTCTAGATTGGTGGTTTTCTGCATTGTGGTATGAATACCACAAAGGTTTACAACAGTTTCTTACTATGTACAGATTCGCAAAATTAATATAAAATTTTTAAAAAATTGTGTGCTTTAGTTTTATTAAATTTATATAACTTTTAATTACAACACACTAAATACTGAAAAACATTCACTACATAAAAAAACATCCTTATGAATATGGTCACTACCAATGTTACTATTGGGTAGGGAATCAGTCGGAAATAACTCTGACCAATATCTGTAGCTTGTTCTTATTAATTTATGTAAGTGTATTACATTCTTTTATTACGGATTCATTTTGTATTCATTGACTAACGATGATATTTTTTTCTAAAAGTGTTATATTTTAAATGTTTTTACTTAGAAAATAAAATTATAGTTTAGATTCTACTGTTGAATATAACGGATGAACCTAACTCTTTTAATACAGACATCGGTCTAGTAAAGGAGACAGTGAATATCTTTTACATATAACAAAAAAATATTAAAGTGATTCACTGAATAAATTTAATATATTAAATGTAAAAGTATATAATTCTGTACTCACTGAGAAAGCTTAAGGCGGCACATTCACTGCAAATGCATATTTCGGGCTTTTTTTTAAGAAAATGTGGGTTTTTATTATTCATTTATATCAGAATGTATAGTATAGGCTGCTTTTTTTAAGAGCAATAACTAGTTGCTGACGGAATTCTGTTTTATAATTACGTCATTTATTGACACATTTCATAGTTTGGAATTTTTATTTTCAAATATCAATTAAGGTGTTTTTATTTAAAAAACTAACTTATATTAAGTGAGTAAAGCCTTAAAAAACGGGAATGAATAGAATTTACTGTTTAAAATCATCTCTTTATATAAATAAGAAGCATTTTAAAATCAACAGAAAACTTAACTTTATTAATATTGAATATTTCTTTATTTCCTTAGTAAAAATTCCGGATGATAAAGTATACTTTATGCGTATAAAAAACATATTATGCGTTCATATAAATATTCATAAAAAATTAGCGCCGCCTAGGACACTAAAAATAAAAAACGATTTTTTGGCCGCGGCCTGTCGATTAATGCTTATATTTTATTAATTATTGTAAATAATGTCCAGTTTATTACTATTATATAATAACAAAGATTCTATCTAAGTAATTGTCTTAAAAAATTGCAGACTAGAGTATACATTCTGATATAAATGAATAATGAAAACCCTCATTTTCGTAAAAAAAAACGCCGAAATATGCATTTGCAGTGAATGTCCAGCCTTAAATAAATAATTTTAAAAAAAAGTTTCAACGATAAGATGTATCATGAAACAAAGGTTAATATGATGGAAATAACGTAATTGCGGAAAAGTTAATCTGCATTGTCAATAGTTGTATTTGTTAATTTGATTTGAATGGCATTTTCCGAGGATTTGTTAGACAAATTGAGCTCTCTATGCGAGGCGGTAGGGATGGGGGTGAGGGGCAGGGGTCGCTTCCGGCCGGGGAAGCCTTCGGGAAATTTATTGGAAATTTCACCCTTGATTTAACCCTTTCTCTGCATCGGGCTAAGGAGACGTCCGGGAGGATTTTTGTTTCACCTTGCACTGACAGGTATTCTTTGGTGACTCCGACTCCTCGTGAAGCGACTGGGTTAGCGCTTTCATAGTCACCCGTTACTTTATATTCAAGAGCTGGGAACCAGTATGAAATATATAATTTTTTGCGGGTATTTCACTCAAGAAATGTTGAAACCTTAACTGATAATATTACTTCCTGATCCGAATGATACAGCATACATTATTATTGTTAGCAGGTACCTACGCTGCCAATATCTTTGAGTTAGCAAAAAATATTAAGTAGTCTTTCTCTTTCAGCGTATACACTACCGCAAGATATATACTACTACGTAATAAAAGTTAAATCTATTTAATAGACAAACAGCCCAACATCTCTTCGCATTCACGCGTGCTATAACTGTAACGGAATTGTACTACAGTAATATTTAAATAATAATTTTAAGACAAAAACAGACTGATTTATGTGGAACATGTTGACCAACATCGCCCAGCTTTGTGGGTATTTGATTTTTAACTAACAAAATTTAGAAATGGAAGAAAAAATGTGCAATTTGATTAGAAATTCTTTTAATTTAATTGCGGTGTTTAAGATTTTTTTTAATTATATTTTTATAGCAGAGATACCACTAACCATATTTGGTTATCAATAGGTTTCTCTTAACCACGATTAACAATGTAAAGTTATTTAATCTAACCATTTTTTATTGCTTACCACTATTTATTAATTAATTTAAAATAATTAACTGTAAAATATCTTATCTAACTTTGTTCTTAACATCTGTGAATCTTTTTAATTGGTCTATGAAATGAACATTGTGCTTTTACATTATAATGTTTAAAAAACTGTTAAGATTCTTTCATAAATAATTAAAAAAATAAAACATAATAAATAAAAAAACATCATAAAAAACATGAAATACACATATACATAATCGAAATTAAATATACATCTATTTTACAAAATAGGAAGTAATAAGCATGTAGGCTGTTTATTATATTTCATAATAAACTCCATTGATGCCGCCTTGAATCGCAGATGAAATTGATTCAATCATTGAAAGATTTGGCAGATACTTCGTGGTGCAACATTATAATTTAAAATATGTTTTACTTTACTTTGTAATACACATTAGACCAGCTTATTACACAAACAATAATATTGGTAAAATTCTTCTAAATTCAAAAACAAAAATAGGTATGTTAGAAAAAAGTGGGATATATGAAATAATTTGCGGAGATTGTGACAAAAAGTATATAGGCCAAACCATTAGAAATTTTAATACATGCATAAAAAAACATCGCCGCTGCTTAAAAAATAACAATTTCTCCGAATTTGCCAATCATATAATTAACACCAATCATTCTTTCGATAGTCATAAATTAAAATTACTCCACTCGGTTCCTCATAGACGATGGATAATGAATAGTTTGGAAACCGTTGAAATCATAAAAAATTTAAATTCTGGAAACACATTAATAAATAATATCACATTTCAGTCCACTTCACCACTCCTAGAGCTGTTCGGCGAAAAAAATACCCTTCCCTGCCGCGCGCCCCCCTGACCCCCTGACCTACCCAATTAGATTGATAAATTTTATATTAAAGTTAGTTATTATCTATACCTGATGATGAGAGGGACTGCTCCTCTCGAAACTATAGTTGTAATTTAATATCTCATATTTGTGTGTGTATCAAAGCAAAGCAAAACATATTTTAAATTGATCCAATAAAGTTGAAATGTTATATTGATAAAAGAATTCTATTGACACTATTATCTCTTTTTACAGATCAGTTTTGAAGAAAAGTTTCCGGAAAGAAGCCATGTAAGTTTTTCTCTTTATTTGATCGTAGTGTTTCTATCATGCTTTTCTTCTCTCATTCCTTTTTTCGTTCTTCCTCTAGTATATTATCTGCCGCTCAAAAATTTTCATTAGAACTCGATAATATGGTAAAAGTACACAGTTTGATAAATCTGATTTTAATTTATCAATAGAAAATGAATTTTTCTTTACATAATTCTGAGCTACCGATATTTTACCTCATGTTGGAGAAAGGATGGAAGAGATTGCCAATTTATACTATCGAAATGGCCTTCCTGAAAATGTACAGGAATTATTTCATTTTTTATTATCAGATTAACTAAATTATGATTGCTTCAAAAACGCCGTACGTAGTGCGAAAGTTGCCATTGTTAATTTAAAAAATAACCGAAACGTATGAAAAAATATTAAAGAATCGACTTGTATAAATTATTTATTTAATATTATTTAATATGTAAGAATATTAAATAACGTTCGTCACTTCATGAGAAAAGATATGGATATTTATATTTTCTTACTTTTTTATTTTTTTATTTATTTATTATAAATACACATCATGGTACAAAATTTCATGAATACAATGACCATTCATACAATAAGATAGTATTACTCTCCATAAAAGAGCTGAGGCTCGTGGGTATAGGAGGAGTAAATCACGTCATATTATTTTATGGATATTACAATTTTTAAAATAAAAATATTAAGAAACAAAATAGTAAACAAAAAATATCAACAAACAAAATAGTAATCAAAAATATCACGAATCAAAATAGTTGAAAATAAACACTTATAATGAAATTTCAAGAAGTTGTTATGTGGTAAAGTTTTTAAGTTCATTTTTAAATGACGTTAAAGTTTTTAATTTTTTTTAATTCGTCCGGTGATGAATTGAATTTTTTTATTCCTACAAATGAATAGTGGTTTTAGGCTGCGCTTTGTATCTGGGTAATTTTAAATTTAGAAATGCTCTTGTGGGCCTAGAAGTTAAGGAATCCATTTTATAATTTTCCACATTTTACACGTAGAATAAGTATTTGAATCATAGACAAACCGCGTTTCACAAACCCGTGGAACGCCCCCACGACTGCCTTGCCACCAAACCATAACACAACGAGGTAAAATCCTGACGGACCATAGCAGGCGAGTATCCGGGGGCACTAACCTGTGGAACGCCCCCACGACTGCCACCATGATCCAATGCAAGTATATCTTGGAGTACCTAAATAGAAGCATTTAATGCTATCATTAAATACATCGACATAATCGCTCAGTTCATTTAGGAGTTACACACTACGCGTTATGGTGTGCTTATTCATTATATCCGTTCTGCATTTTGGGACATGAAATAGCGCGTGACCTCGATTTCGCAAATAATTGTTTGGTAAAAACAGGGCATAATTCTTTAGCAGGTTCGGGGCATCAATTTTATTTCTTAAAATTTTGACCCCCAACATGACTAGGCCCTCCTATCTGCGCGACTCGAGGCTGCGGTAGTTGCATTCCCTCAGCAGCACTTCATGGTTCATGAATGTAGAATATTCTCCTGTTCTGCGCATGTATAAGTAGCGCAAGAATTTCTTTTGAATCTGCTCAATCATGTCGATGTATTTCCTTTGGTGTGGGCTCCACACTGCCATTCCATATTCCAATTTTGAACAAATTATGAAATTATACATTTGCTCGATGCACTTTTCATTCTAAAATCCTTTTGATATATGTATTACGAAACCTAAAAGCTTATAACACGTTGTAACTAGTTGGTTTATGTGACTTGAGAAAGTCAGTCTGGCATCAAATACAATACCGAGATCCTTGATCAGATTTTGATGAGTGTGATGACCTTTTGCTTTTATTTATAAATGATTTTTCTTAGAAAACAATTATTTTGAAAAAAACAAGTAAATTTTCTATGCTTCCAATATACATTAATTCTCTTTTATCTTCGAATAAAATATTTCGTTGTCTATGGCTCGCTTTTCGTACAAATAGAATGGCTGACCTGTCAAACATATTAAATGAGTGATTACGATCTTTCAAATTGTAAGTACTCGTTTATTACGTACGAGGGAAATTATTTTATGTCATTTTTGGAATCAGGACACTCAATTATACTGGAAAATGTGTAAATATTAAAATTTGGTTCACAACCTCATATTGTGCACATATTTTTTATTTTATTAATTTAAAACCTTTATGGGCTTTTACAAAATATATAAATTATAAATAAAAAATAACATAAGACAGATATACAGTTAAAAGGTTCAAGTACATATAATACAATTGTGTATATTTAGATTGCTGTTAAATGATTCAAGTACATATAATAGATTTATGTAAATTAAAAAGATAAGTATATGCTGTAAGAAGAAAATGATTGTAAGTAGTAAGAAGAAGAAATAGATTGCAGTTAAAAAAATTCAAGTACTTCTTATAGATCTGTGTAAATTAAAAAGAGACGTTTACGTAGTAATAAGAAAAAGAAAAATTTATTATCCATTACCATTTAGTTGAGATGGAAACAATAGTATCAACATTTTCCTATACACAGTTATATTATCAGCGAAAATGTCAGCCGACTCTGCATGTTCATTCCCTTTTGTTATTTCTTTTACACTTGTCTTATCCCATATCAATATTATTTCATTTTTTGTCACGTTATTCCTACGTACTTAGAAAGATATGCTTTTTTGTTATTTTTTAAGCCCAAATCAGAGCTTTATGGCCTCTGTGGACAAAATCCAGCAATTATGTTCATAGAACATACTAATAATGTAACTTTTCAATCGTTTACTTAATATCTTCCTTTGTGCGGTATTTTTAAGGTCTTTAAATGCAATATAGATCGCTGGACGCGATTTCTCTTCTGGTTCATATTTCCAATAACAAGTTTAGTTCGGACAAAGGTCCATCTGCGGGTGGTTGGGGCGCGAGGGCGTGTGATCCGCTGACCTGCCGTGAGGGGTGGGTGGGGGGGAGGCTGCGCCCGCCACCGTCCCCTAACGATGTCGTGAATATTCACGAATCACGGAGCACGACTATTTGCATCGCAGAGTAAACCGGGGTAGTCTCGTATTTGACTTGCGAGGCGTGTATCGCGCCGTGTCTTTTCTTGTCTCGCAGGGCTGGCCCAACACAGCCAGGTGAGATTCATTTTATTTTTATATTGGTAGCAGGTAGTTTTTTTTTTTGGGTCGCAATCCTAGGATTGGTCTGTCACCTGCCAGTCTCTTCATTTCTTGGTTGGTGCTATAGCGCACATCTCTAATAATATAGTCTTAATCTCTGGCGGCCGCTACGATTGTTGCCTTCAACATTTCCCCCGACAATGGTAAAAAGCAAGCCTTATATTACGGCCTATCCAAATTGCTCGTTAGGCAATTCTGTTCAGGAGCCGCCTCTTTTCGCCCTTCGGATATTTTCTGACCAATGGATCCTCGCCATGTGCCTGTAGCACCTCATCTCAAAGGCCGCTAGCCTCCCGGACTTGCTCTGGCCGATGGTCCATATTTCGCTGCCATACATCAGCACACTCCAGACAAGAATTTTAATCAAGTTCTTCCTAACCTTTAAATCAATGTTGAGGGATTCGAGGATCTAGGATTTTTTGTTTTTTGTTGAAGGCACTGCAGGTAGTATCAATATCTTAATTTGCACCCAATAGTGCTTTTATTTTTTTACACAAATATTACAATTTAACACATAGTACCTATACAATACGCCCTATTGTTGTAATTGATGTGTTCGGTAAAAAAGTAAATAAAACAGCGAAAGGTGAAAGGTTAGACTTATTAAATGGCAATAATTCAGAATTAAACAGGATAAAAATCCTATTTATTTGAGTAGTCAAATTGCAAATGATAAGTGGGCAGGATACGGAATATACTGTGAACCGAATTCAACTAAAACTCGGCAAACACAGAATGAAGTAGAGAACGAATAGAGGAATGATATGAGATCTGAGAGCGCCTCACGTCTCCATATGTACGAGTATAGTGTATTGGTGCAGGACGGAAGATGCGGAGTTGTTCATCGTAGGCTCTCTATCATGGAGAAAGAGTATTATTTTCAGCACAAATTAACCTTTTCGGGCCTGTGGTATCATATATGATACTTGGATATATACCGTTTACTTCAATTCAGTAGCTCAGTTAAAATTTGTTGAAGTCAAATTGTGCTTCATTGGTAAAACTGTTTCTTATTTAACCAATACCTTGTCTTAGATAACATATCCAGTAAATATATTTTCATTTACCATGATTGATGTTTAACTTACTTTTTGTCAATTTTAAGAGATTCATATACTCGAATAACCATATCATTCACGTGTTCTCAAATTAAGATATGTCCTTTCACATCCTCGAATTCAGTATCCACTCGATACCTACTTAAATTAAAATGAAAGTAAGGAATTGAGAGTAGCTATGTAAAAATATAACACAATTTTTAACGTACATTTTGTGCCAAATTTGACTGGAAGACCCCCACATAAATATATTCTCCAGGAATTAAGAGTTAGTGACAAAAATATTTTTAATATCATTGATAGATTTGGCAGATACTTCGTGGTGCAACATTAGAATTTATTTATTTTCATTTATCTTCATCTTGATACATGACATAGGAAATGGAGCCGCTCATCTTGCTAGAATGAACCTGTGCTGAGATGAGCAGCTGACAATATAGTGAGAACAAAATAATAAAGATATTAAACGAAATACTACATAACTATAAAATTAACAAATTAATAAAATCACTAGATATTATATAATACAAAAGTAACAGGATTATTGACTTTACCTCTCGAAATGTAGTGGTAAATAATAACTCATATTGTGCATTTATAACAAAGTTAACCGTTATGTTACTACCCGGAATTTTTCACACAAGTTGCTACCCAAGGTACCCGGGTACTCAACCTGGATGGACGTTCCGATATACATTATTTTTCTTTTGTATCTCACTAACTGATATTTAAAAGGTTACTACTTCTCATAGCAATGTCCGTCTTCCTCCTCTCTTTCAAATAATTTAAATAATGGACATCCAAATAGATGATGGCGTTCATGAATAAAATGATTTTAACTTGAAATCGAAAATGGATACCCAGGTACCCGGGTAGTAACATAAGGGTTGAAATAAAACATATTTTAAATTAAAATATTTATTTTTTGAAAGCCCTAATAAATAGCGCGGCGCGACGCAACCCTCGCCCTGGGAGGGCGCCCCCCTGATAGCTCTCGTGTAGTTTTACCTTTTTCATTTGCCCGGGCCCTTATTGCCTATTTTACACACTACTTGCCACAGTTTTTCATCCGCGCGTAGCGACTCGGAATTGCGCTCTTTGATATGCAACTTCTTCCCTTCTCCTTTACAGCATCCGCGCCCTGCGCCTTGCGTTTGTATTAATAGGCAATCGCGGCTCCTTTCAGGCACGCCGCTAGGTACCTCACTGTACTTGTCCATTAACACACCATCAGGTACCTCATGGTACATGTCCATCAACAACGGCCGATGGAGTCCCGACGCCAGATTACCTCGAATCAACGTTTGCAAGTGGCTGCTTTAAAAGGCTAAAAATTATGTTTTTCATTAGAGACAGGTTGGAAATGCACATAAAAAATTAATTTGCAGATATCAGTGGAGTAAAATGAAGCGAAGTTATGAGAAAGTTAATGTATATAGTTTTGAAGGAGAAGTAAGCAATTAGTAGGGTTTTTTATGACATGTAAGTGAGGTTTAGTTTAATTTTTAATGAAACAGAATATTAAGTGCAAAATATATAAATAAATATATAAAAATTGAAAAGAATGAAAATTATTTTACTCTGGCGTCCATCAGCGGTAGATACACAAATTTATTTGTGATTACCGCATTATAAAAAGTGATTTGCTTTCAAAAATTGAATATTATGTGTGTTAATTAAATAAAAATGTAACCCATAAAAAGTTTTTATTATACTCCCTTTGTAAAATATAACAACAATTAAAGATGAATTAAAACATATAACATAACACTAAACTTACAGTAATTTAATATATTTCTAAAATGTCAGATGTTTTGAGCTTTGATAAGACACTTCAGGCTTTGAAGATTAAATTCTAAAAACATTTGTCAGTCAATTTAGATTTTCGACATTCGTACTGAAGTAACTATTATGCATACCGATGGAGTAATTCAAATATATAAAATATTCTGCGACGTTATCGGGCCGCCTTGTTGCTAATCAAACTTTTCTAATGATTCAAATTTGGAAAAACCAATAAAATTCTAAAAATCAGAGATTATACAAGAAATATACTTTTTTTAACAAAAAATTGATAGATCTTCTTAATCATTGCCACGAGTCTACTTGCCAAGTTTCAGCTCGATTGGATCACGGGAAGAGGGTCAAAAATCGATCCAAAGTTTTTTTTGACGGCAAGCTGGCAAGCAAGCAAGCAGACGCCACGAGTTAATATAAATGGAGTAAAAGAGCCTATATTATGAGGTCGATAAATATACATACATTGATTTGCTCCTTACTTACTTATTCCCGTGAAGAGTGGAGGGCCGTTGGTTTGAATCCCGGTAGCAGCTAAAATATTTTTTCGTTAATTTGATTTTTTTGTATGTCTTTTCTAAGTAATTAATAAATTTGTTAAAAATATAATAAATTATTATTTACTACTCAGCCTGCTACCCCAATGAAGTATCCTCGGCCCGGTCTAGCTGCATTAATTTGTATATTTAGTGTATAAATGTAGGGTGATTATGAAAGAATATGTTAATAAATAATTCATTTAATGTATTCTATGGGTTCGGGTTACCGTCAAGTTAAGTTAGTTTGTAGTGTTAATCGGAGAATAATCGGATATTAGATACGCCGAGAGAACTGAAAGAAGGTGAGCCTTATAGGCTGAAAGTTGAAAGTCAGCCTTGATCAGATCAATGCAAGAGTTTGAAGAGAGAGAGTAGAAGAGAATCGGAGCTCCAAGATGGGCAGGCACAAAATACGTGGTCGATAGTCTCCTTCTTCAAACCACACCCACTCATCGAACTGTCTACTAAATTCTGTTTGAACAAATGGGTGGTTATCAAGCAATATCAAATTTTCATCCCGGAAATGATTAAAATAACTATTTTGAAAGTTTTCTGTAAGAAAAGTACATTTTTCTTCTTCTTCTTTTATTAGATCCTTGATCTGTATTGGCATGTCAGTTCTGGTCTTATGACGAAGACGTCCAACTCTCTCTTCATTTCTTTGGTGGTCGCGCCCCTCTGGAATCCCGCGCATCGCAGCTCTGGGAAGACTTGTCTGGTCCATTTCTAGACATGGTTCCTCCAGAAACGCCTTCTCTGCCTGCTCAATCGTATAAGTCTTGCATCACATAGTTCCATTGTGCTCTAGTCCCCTCGCCTAAAGAAGGTGTTCAGTTCAACCCTGTACAATTTTATACTCTGTGGTTTGGATGCTTCTTAATCATTTTCCTCTTTGACTATTTACAACATTCAACATTGAATTGCAGATATAGTTGCAGAATTGCATCAATGATATTTAGAATATTTTGAGTTTGTTCAAATCTTTCAGAACAGTACTGGATTTCATGTCACAGAGACATTATTAATCAATTAATGTATATTATAGATGTCTCACAGAGACGAAACTGTAGTTTTTTATGGGAAAGTAGGTATAGAAGTCTTTTGGGTGTACATAGGACTTATGACCTATCGTATGGTTGGCTTAAGTGATCACTTTACATAATGTAACATTCGCCATTTCCACCCACGATAGAATATACCATGCCTACTAATTTTTAGAAGTTGTATATATTTGAATGACTTGCCACTTGCTTTATATACGCATTGCAACAACCTTTCCATGCGGCCTGTACAAAGCCATTTTCATGTGCGAAATGGCGAATGTTACATTTAAGCCAACCATACGATAGGTCATAAGTCCTATGTACACCCAAAATACTTCTGTACCTACTTTCCCATAAAAAAACTACAGTTTCATCTCTGTGAGACATCTATAATATACATTAATTGATCAATGATATTTAATCAGACATTCGTAGGGAAATAAAAGTGCTCTAGGGAAATACCGGAAAGAGTGGAATCTTGTTTGTCCTTGACAAGATTTACATGCATTATGCGATTATGATAAATATTGGTGAAAAGTTAACAATACTATGCCTGTGGTGCATAGTGTTTTGAACATAGTAGTGTAGTCTTGGTCCTGACGAAGAGACGGGTACGTCTTGAAACCGGTAGACCTTAAATCTGATAGTGGTTTATACAAATTGTTATAAAAAATTTTAAATCAAAATTGCTGATAAAAGAAAATCAAAATTATTCAAAATTCTGAGGACGCACATTCTCGAACACCATCTCTAGTTGTAAGAGCGTCCCAGGAAGGAGACTTGTGTAGGTGCATAACGATCCGCGACTCCTCAGAAGCCACAACCAGTACAAATATGTCAATAGTAACTTTCCTGAATTAATAAATGCATGACTTGTTCTGCTACGCTTGTTGCTGGCAATCCGCTTCTGTTCATTCCGGCTAATATTAGTTATGACGTGTTCGCTTCTGTGGTCACGAGCGTCGCTGTTTATCAAGACAGTTCCGTTATGTTTGTGAAGATTATGCACGTTAACTTCCCTGCGGCTTGAAACTCGCGTACCAAGCACTCCGCATATCTATTAACCGTGACAAACGTGTCCCGCCCACTGCACCCACCATAACCGTTTGCGTATTTGCCAACATTTCTTAGGGAAGCGTTACTCTATCCGAAGGGAAAAACACACCCGGTTGTCTCGGGGGATGACGCGAGGGAGGCCCTTTGATTCCGAAGGGGTGGGTGCTGCGAAGGCTGTGGACTCCCTACTGACCTTTATCAGATGAATCAATGTTGTAATATTTATAATACGTAATAATTTACAATAAACAGGGCAATGACATCATATTAAAAGAAGTAAATACACCAGGATTGAAGAAATGAGAAAAGCACTCAATTGGATGGAAATTAAAAAAAATCTTATTTTTAAATTAAACAAATAAAAATAACTTGGTTAAACACCAAATAACTTGGTTGGTTATAAATAATATTCATAAAAATAACTTGGTTGGTTATGAATAATATTCATAAAAACGGAATAGGTAGTAGACTTGATAATTAAGAGGCATAATATTATTCATAAAATGAATATTATTCATAAAAACGGAATAGGTAGTAGACTTGATAATTAAGAGGCATAATATTATTCATAAAATGAATATTATTCATAAAAACGGAATAGGTAGTAGACTTGATAATTAAGAGGCATAATATTATTCATAAAATGAATATTATTCATAAAAACGGAATAGGTAGTAGACTTGATAATTTAGAGGCATAATAGATAAGAAAAGCCATTAATATGAATCGTACAATCATTAATAATCAAGTAAACTTATCTTTTTGTCCTTTCACACTTATGTATGACTACTATATAAGCACAATTTTTTTTAATGTTTAGTCAGTTAAGATTCTCCCTGAAGAAGCTACTACAGTCGTAGCGAAACCTGGTCGGAATCGACAATAAATATGAGTGGTGTTTAACCAAATTATTTTTATTTACTTAATTATAATGTCCCACCACCAAGTGTTTGCTTCCTTCGAAAAAATACTTACTGCTATCGTTCTCATATTTGTACATAAAATTTTCAATAACAAAATGCCAAAATATTTTTTGAACAAAATTATTGTAAATAGTGATGTACATACATATAACACCAGAAATAGGAATAGGATAAGATTACCATATAAGAAAAAAGTATATACATAGAATTGTCTAATGTACATAGGTGTAAAAATGTATGATGATATGCCAGAAAACATGAAGAAAATATAAATAAGATGAATGAATTTGAAAATAAATGCTATAATTATTGTAAAAATAGTATAGAATTGTAGAGCATATGTTTTATTATATTATAGATTGTACCATAGATTAAATTAGATGTAAATGTTAATATGTGGATTATTATGGATAATATATTAGTAATAGATTAAAGAATGTAAATTGTTAAATACTAATTAATATTCAAATTGTAATAATAACTAACTTCAGAAATTAAAAAAATATATAAGTAAAAAACGTTTTTACAATTACATTTTTTTAACTTAACTTTATTGATACTGATAGATTATAGTATGATATAGTATAATAACGTGTTAAAAATACACTTTTTATAGTTGAGAAGTTAGAAACACCAACAATAAAATTAATGATCAATTAATAAAAGAAAAGTTTATACCGAGTATATTATTGATGTATTCGTCATTAAAATTGTAGAGATACTTCACGATAATCATCAAAATATATAGAATAAAATAAATAATGTTATTTGTACTTGATTTTAAATATATTTTATATTTTATTATTCCAGTTTCAAAAGTATCAGAATCTCTATTAGTAAAATACGAAATATAATAAAAGTCAAGAAGACATAATATAGTTTATGTGTGAGATTTAAAATTGACGTAAAGTATAGAATATCGCACATTATAAAACAAAATAAAAATAAATGTATGGGAGATGAATAAATAATTAAGTACTTTTTAAAAAAGACCTGGTTATTTATAATATTTAATTACTATTAACACTTTTTCTAATTCACTACATTTTTCATTTATCCAACTGTCATCTTGAATAATTTGTATGTAAGATTTGTAAACCCTTATTAATATCAAAATAATGATCTATTTCCAAAACATAATTAAGAAATTCGAAATAATTATAACTACTTAAACATCATCATTCTATCATCAAAATTCCTACACGTTTTTCCCATATAAAAATAATTACAATGATTAAAAATCAATTAATAAAGCCTCATTTTTTACCAACATTGTGTTGTATGACGTTTGAACTACTGTAACAGTATTTATGCTGGATTGTGAAAATAGGTGACAATCTTTTCTGAGAACGGCAGCATGGATAATATATGGAACATTAATATTTAAGGGTTAATATTAATGTTCCATATATATACGAAAATAAAATAATGACTGTCAGCCAGCTTGCCATTATTCAAACTCTGTGCAAATTCTATAAAATCAAAATTATTATTAAACGAACCCAGCAAATGCACCATACTAGAATGTCCACTTCTTTAATGTATCAGCCAATAAGTGCCAAGACAGTGTTTGGACAAAGAAGTTTTTTTTACAAGGCTCCTTTGTTCTTCAATGCTCTTCCCGAAAATATTAGGAGTGCAAACACTCTGTCACTTTTTAAAAAAATGGTTAAGGGATTTATGCAGACTGATGGAAGTGATATCCAAATGTCTTTGGTGTCCATTCTGTCATAGTCCGTGTGGACACCCTACTCTTAACTTTTTACACAACACTATTGGAGAGGACATTGTTGTCACCTGCATTTGCACAAATACCCAATTGCCGAAAACAGGTCATAATTTATTGCTCATTAAACTTCATTTCTTATCACTATTTAATACACACAAACATTAATTTAATTCTCTTATATAGGTACATACCTAAATATACTTTTAACTGTGCTATTATATATACATTTTGTTACTATCCATGCATATGATTTTTATATATATTACTCTACTTTCACTATTGCTTTTGTATTTTACAGTATATTCTGTTCTTATTATCCACATTTTATATTTATATACTCAATTAATTAATTAATTAATTTTATAGTTATATAGTATTTTGTTGTATATCTTTATTATTTTTTGTTCTAACTATATTGTTCAGCTGCTCATCTCGGCACAGGTTCTTCCTAGTGAGATGAGCGGCTCCATCTTCTGTCATGTAACAAGATGAAGATAAATAAATAAAAAAATAAAAAAATATTACGGTCGTTCGACATATTTAGGTACTGACATAAAGAAAAATATTTTATATGAACCATGTAGATGTGTAGAGATTCGATTTTCTAAGTTTCGCTGAAGTCATTGCAAGTGTCTTCAGGAGAATGCCCTCTTACCACGAGAGTCCAGGATGTACTGATTGGCTCAGTCATTACTTGAACATTGATTTATTGATTGGCAGAAGATTTAAACGGGCGTTTGTGGTGGCGGGCCCAAAGGCATGAAATTCTCTGCTCTCCGTAATACGGAACATCTAAAATATGTTAATATATTGAAAGACAAATTAAAATATTAAGGATAGTGGCTAATATGTATTAATTTTGTTTGAAAGGATGCATGAAAATATTTTTTGAGTTTACAAATTTAAAAATATATATTATGTACGTATAAGGATGCATTACCTATATTGTAATGAAATATAGGTTAGGAAACGAGTATGGCTACCTATCGGATGTTTTTTCGGAAACACTAGCCGCCTACGAGAAAGCTCTTCTGGACGAATATGGTCGTTTATAATTAATTATTGATGTCATGTCTATGTCTTGTTTTTTATATTTCATTTTATTTTACTGTCATTTTTATTGCTTCTTGAGTTTCAGATTTGATTTGTTTACAATCATTCCATTTTGTTGTAATTTTGTTGCTTCTTGAATTTCAGACATAATTATTTTAATTTGTTGTAGTTTTATTGATTGTTGACTTTCATATTTGATTTGATAACTATTATTTCATTTGATGTAATTTTGTTATATTTTATGTTATTCACTTAATGTTTTATTTTTATTTATATATCACATTATTGTTAATTGTTTTTGATAGAATTATACCTTATCTCCTTTTTTATTATTATTACCTATCAATCTATACATCTTTATATACGTTGTTTTTTTAATGGTTCGTTGTACCGTGTATTAAATAAATAAATAAATAAATGTATAACATATTTTCTTATAAAAATATAAAAAAAGCGCCTGCGAAGGACAGGGGAGTAGGGGGTACAATGGAGAGAGTAACAATATTTCATTATTATTCACAGGAAAGGAGGAGGTCGGGGAATTTTTCCAATTTACCAAAACGATCTTAAAACTAATGGAATAGACCACGACAATAGCAGGAATAAATAAAATAATATAATATCGGTAGCAAAAAATATTTCACAATATTTTTCCATTATCCCGAGTACCCGTTATGTTGACAATTGGCAGTTCGATTTAAATGTGATGCTGGGTGTTTCTGATATAGAAATAAATCAATATTTTCAGATTTAAAAATATATTTTTTGTATTTATAAATAATTTCACTTTATTTTTCAAATTCACCTTATGGCACCTTAAATAATTAACACTTTTTTTAACCACAATTCATTTTATTGTAAAAATTCAACATCTTTCGGGATAAATTCAACATTTTTTTTTTAATTTTTTTTTTTTAAATACGTTTTTTTTACAGTAAAGATAGTGGCAGTTTTTTTTGCAATGGTATTTCTCTTCTAGAAGAGTAATACAGTTTTGTTTTATAGTTTTGTATGCATATTTTATTTTCTTTTAGATTAACATTCTTTAATTGTCATTTTTTATTACTACATACCATATGAGAATATGTAAAATAAATAAATAAAATAGATAAATAAAAAACGACTTGTAAGTAAGAGATAAGTATCATTATAATGTATAATATTAACATTTCTGTAGTGTAATAATTATTCAGAATTTTCGAATCAACTAATAGAATTTAATCACTCTCTCGATTGAAATACTGATTTCAAAGTTTTACATACTAAAACACTTGGTTTTCACTCGGTTTTCACTTGGATAATCTATAAATATACGAAGTTTGCAATTGTGTTCATAAAAACAGAAATATATAAAAAATCAAATAAATGTTGTAAATAGCCCTCTCTTAAATCTGTTTCCATTGTTATTACTTTTTACTAACTAAATTTATAACCACACCCCCTCCCACCATAACTGATGTGTCTCTACTTGAAAATTAATTTTAGTTCATTTCTTGTCCCGAAGAAACTTGTTGAATTTTTTAAATAAAAAATATTTGTGGTAAAAACAAAGTGTTAATGATTATACTTATAAATGATTTCATACTCATATCCTCGCTTGAAGTTTAAAAAAACTAGCGTATTTTTGTTCTATTCACAACCATTGTTATCCTCATAGTAAGCTGGACACGCAGTGACATCTGTCAAATCAAAGCAAAACCGAAGAATGCGGCTCATCAAGCGTACTGTCATGGCGACTCACTAAATTCACTTATTCCCCCATTTCCAGGTGGATGATTGCTTTCATTCCACTTTGATTTTAATTCATATAAATATTAGCCGAATTTTAGATAAATTGAGTTTTTGCTGATGATACGGTATTACTTTAATTTATATTATTATTCCTCACTGCAAGCCAAGTTGAATAAGGAAATACTTGATTAATAACTGAATATTTATTCATTACTGCAATGCAAGATATAAATAAAGGTAGGCAATACGTATACAATTTAATATTGTTATTTACTTTATTATGTTCTACTCACTACTGTTACAATTGATGTCTTTTATTTTAACATGCTTATATTATTATTATGTACTACTTCAAAATTATTTCAAAGTGAGATATGTTAGGATATAAATTATTATGAATGTTCTTAGTTTTTCACGGCCACTCAGGATCTTCAAGTTTGTGTTTTCTGGGGTATTATGCCGTGTTGTTACGACCTTTCGGGCCGACGTTTCGGATCCCATTGCAGGATCCATCATCAGGGCTGATGTGTTGTCTTGAATGTTGGTGTTATGGTTAAGTATCGGCTTGCAATGCAGTGCCGAAGTCATGATGTATTGTATTGTGTTGTGTGTATGATTCATCTGTTGTCTGATCACTATCTCTGCGGAGTCTGCGACGAGAATGACTTTGAAGCGCCGGATACCAAGATGTTTTTAATTTGAGACCATCGTCTCTATTAACATTTATCGGGTGCTTGTAGATTTCCAGTGCTTCCTTGATAAGACGCGTATGGTGACTCTTAGGCTTTCCAAGGATTTTCGGTTCGAATGCAAAATGATGGCCGGTATCCAGAAAATGCTCAGCCAGTGCTGATTTTGCTGGATGACCGAGTTTGCACGCCCGTTTGTGCTCGTTGACATCAGCCCTGATGATGGACCCTGCAATGGGATCCGAAACGTCGGCCCGAAAGGTCGTAACAACACGGCATAATACCCCAAAAACACAAACTTGAAGATATAAATTATTATGTTTATTACTATCTATTTACACTCTCATAAATTTATACGTATCATTTTATTATAACTGTTAATAATTTTTTTTAAATATCTAAAATGAATGAGACGGATTATCATTGAAAATCCCTCTGATACTATTTGCTTTCACCATAACCAAACTCCATATTATTAAACACAATCGGGAGAGCATTAAACCCACAATATAAAGACCCCTGGTTAAAGTTGTGGCTTCTTTGTCTTTCTGTGTTTTCAATGACATATTTCCTTTTTTTAATATGTTATTTTGCCTACTAGAGTTTGGGTATCGACTCGGTGTCATCACGATATTGTCGTCAAATGCGTGTATTATCAGTTAATTAAGACAATTCTCCTGGTTAGACAATTTTACAAGTTACAACCCACCCAAGCAAACAAACAAACTCATATTAATGATCGGCATAAATAAAGTAATCTGATATTTCTTTTCGTTTATTCATTTGTCACAAAGGTATACAGCCTGCAGAAGGTAAACAATCAAATAAAGGTATCATTGCGTTCGTATTATATACCTTTATACACAAACCAGTAGCGACCCATTGAATGTCTACCTGAATACAAATTCCAGTTCATAACATTAAATATATAACATGTTTATTCACCGGAACCACTAATCAATTTGATCATGAGAATTGCTTTTCAGATAGCAGGTTCGATAATTTTGTAATATTGTTATACACTAATTTTACCACGGGTTCTATTTTCAACTTTGATTATACCAGGGTTGACAACAGGCTTCTTTTGGTATCAATAAAAAATTGTAAGCGTCGAGTTTGTGTTTACTGGGGTATTATGCCGTGTTGTTACGACCTTTCGGGCCGACGTTTCGGATCCCGTTGCAGGGTCCATCATCAGGGTTGATGTGTTGTCTTGAATGTTGGTGTTGTGGTTAAGTATCGGCTTGTAATACCGTGCCGAAGTCATGATGTGTTGTATTGCGTTGTATGTATGATTCATCTGTTGTC
>JADDOH010019397.1:0-10873 GCA_016648135.1 Agrypnia vestita
TCCACAGGTGCTAATATGAGACCTCGGTACCCAGGCGGCTTCGTTCTAGGCGAAAAATCTACGTAGACATATTTATGTTCGCGACGCCGCTACCGGATGCGAGGATGTGACGGATGCGCCTCCATGAAAGGCGATTTTGTTAGTCTGTTCAATCGATCGTCGTTTTGAGTCCGGCTCATGTTGCGCGTTAATAATGTTAGGTTAGTTTCGCCTCGTATGAATACAATGGCATTTCTTCTGCTACGCTACCAAAAGTACCGGGTAACCGCGTCACATCGAGGAGTCCTAAATTACTATCACTAGACGATTACTGGCCAAATTATATGTTAGACTAAACGTAAACTTAATTCAATCACGTAAATAAATTTTAAACATAGCTTTGAGCTTGCAAAAGCAGATCTCAAATAATATATTAGACTTTTAATAAATGAACTTAAAGTAAAATCGCTTTTAGAACTTTTCTTAAAGCCTCTCTTTTAAACTTTCGATTTAAACTTCTTCAAAAAAAAAACTTCACCCCAAAATACACCCTCTACAAGACGCAAAACGTCACACTAGCTCCAACTGGCAGAGATTTTTATTTGATAGGGAGAAAGTATTTTGCCACTTTAAAAGAGAAAAATCAAACAATTTTCAGATGTATGTATCTGTTAAATATTGCATTTGAGATACTGCTGTCTTTACCGTAGGTAGGCAATCATGGCCAAAACCTAAAAATGGTACTAACTCAAATACCTAAAATATTGAGTTACTGCCTCGTTTCTGTGGGGCAGTCGGTATGTGCTACACGGTTTTTATGACTTAATAACACACCAAATTATTAAATTTACAACGAGCATTGTATTTATCTCCTATCGTCACATATTTTATAACCAATGGATTTGCGGACAAATGTTTCTATCTTAAAGTTGATATAAAACAATACCTTAAATTCTACTGAAGTTCAATTTTGCGCATATTCTCTACTCTGATTTTACGTACTGAACTTAATTTTTCAGTAATTTTCTCGGTAATTAACAATATTGTATTTAGTGTTATGTAAAAGATATTCATTTTCTTCTTTATAAGACATAATTATGTGTTATAGATGGATGACCAACGTATGAGGTAAAAAGAGACAGATTCATCAGCTGTATCCATCGGTGGAATAGAATTAAAGCTATAACAATATTCTCTAAATGAATGAAGATTAAGATCCTTAAAAAGCTGCTGGTTGTCAGCTATCCAATATCAAGTGTATTTGATGAGTAGCTTGGATAAGGATAGGGGAGATAAATAAAATAAAAACCTCCCTGCCAGAGAATTGCACCCCAGTCTCCGGCATAACAGACAGTGGATACGCATAAAAATAAAAAATATTTTTTTTAAATAAAGATGAGAACGCGGAATACGTATTCTTATTCAGAATAATTTGAATATGTACAATTTTTTAATTAATTATTCATGTGCTAGATTTTAACTCCAGAGGAACATCATTAATCAAGATATAATATAGATGTCCAATAGAGACGAAAATATATTGCCGACCGCCAAGGAGACCATCAAAGATATGGAAAGAGAGCTGGACGTCCTCATTATAAGACCAGGACTAACCTGTCGATACAGATCAAGGATCTAACAAAAGAAGAAGAAAAAGAAGATCCCTTAGCATTAAAAAAGCGGCGATCGATAATCGGCGAGTCAAAAATATCTTTTAATTATGAAAACAATCATATTAATACGCTACATAAAAATATTGCGGTAAATTAGTAAAGCCAACTGACTCACCTCCCCCCCCCCCCCAACTGTTTCCCCCGTTTTCTACAAGTGATCTGAAGAAGAATAAAAAAATTCTTAAAGGTATAAATAAAAATGTTCTCTCTTTTAAAGGTTTCAAAAGTTTACAACCAATCAAATTCTTTCCCGCAGGTATTCATTTTTCACGATCATAAATTTTTGCTTATTTATTATCTAAGACAAAAAAGTTTAGCTGTGTTGCTCGACTGTCTAATATGTTTTTAAAATATAAAAACAAAATGGATAAAACCGTAATTTACTGTTTGCTTTTTGAAGTTTGTGTTTGACGTTTTCAGGTAATACCCAGTCCAAAAAAAAAATTACCTCTCCTATTTATATTAGATGGTTCATATTAAAATTATTGCTATTTTCTAGATTTTGCTGTTCTTTACATATATTTATTTATTTCATCAAATGTGGACAGGAAAAAAATTGAGGGGTAAAAGTGTACAATTCGTCGCTATGCCTCGAGAACTTTCTTCACATTTCAAGTGGTTACTCGTCTTTTCCAATGTTTACGAGAATGTTTCAATCGATTTCAGATTGTTCCATAGTGTTATGGATGTTGGAGAGATTTCGTAATTCTTCCCGATTCTATCATCTCGTCACATTATGAATTATGATTCATATTAATATCTCTTTCTAGGCTATCTTCTAACTATAGAACTACTAAAATATAGGTGCGAAAATAATTTGATGACTAAAAGAATATAAGTTGCGTTAACGTATTGCTAAATCTTGTAACTTAGTACTTTGAATCTGGCTTTGAACACACGCGGCATTGTTGTAAATCTGACGCGTTTCCGTGTTGCCGTAAATATAATAAGGGATAAATCACGTTTTACAACCTCCAGCCCCTCAATAGGGGCGATTTGGTTTAATGTAGACTCCACATAGAAAACATGGTTGCAAAAATATGTCAGCCGGGGATTCCAATTTATGTATATGTTAAATTCAATAA
This sequence comes from Agrypnia vestita, assembly GCA_016648135.1. Taxonomy (NCBI): domain Eukaryota; kingdom Metazoa; phylum Arthropoda; class Insecta; order Trichoptera; family Phryganeidae; genus Agrypnia; species Agrypnia vestita. Next base: position 2,738 of record JADDOH010019397.1, read on the forward strand.
TGACGATTAGCGTTAATTTTATATAGTTCATTTTGTTTCAATAACCCGTGAGCTAGAGATAAGACGTTACATACAGGAGACAATATATTTCGGGCGGTTGAAACGTTGAAATATTTTTTAAATTATATTTCATGCGAAGAAAAGTTGGTAGCCTTAAAGTTGTATTTGGTTGTAGTATTTTACTCACTGCGATGAGTTGGCGGCCCTGATAATGGCTTTTTAATTTCAAAATGAAATAATTGATATTGTATTGTGACTGACGTACGTAGCCACCGAAAAATCGGTGACTCACCACGCACGGAACCACGGTAACGTGGACGGCACTGGTCATGGGTACAGAGAAAATAGCGTAGGAACGCGCTACCATCGGCCAATGCAGGAATTGGGGTTGGATCTGAGTATCCCTATATAAATAATAAAGCAATCCTAAGGCTCGGGAAGTATTTCTCCCTTCGGCTTTATTTTAATCTATTTTTCATTTAATTTCACTTTTACTACTTCGGTTTGCTCTTGGCATTTGCTATAACCCTAGTCGTATAATCATCGTTTTTCTTTAACCAGTAAAGTATAGTTTCATAAATGACAGCATCATTAGTAGAAGCAAAAATTGGTGAATCAACTCTGATAGTTTTTTTTTAATAGAGATGCAAACACAGAATACTTACTTAATACACATAAATATTCTTACTATTTTTAAACTAAGCTAAACGCTTGTGCTATGAAAATAGAACTTACTTGCTTATTTGGAGTGATGATCGAACCCGCAACCCTTGGATTACAGTGCGAGAGTCCTAACTACAAGTTCAACAAGCTACTCATTATAGCATACTGTCCGAAACAGTTATGATTTTCTCTTTTTTATTTTCTTTTGGTTTTTATAGCTACAATAATTCCTCACAAATGGAAAACTAAATAACTATATAGATAAATATAAAATCGTTTTCAACTACTGGGTATTGCGACGCGTCGATTGATTTGGCCGCTCCCTGTACTGGGTGGAGTGTGTTAAAATAGCCCATAAAATCTAATTTTATTTTAAGTAATTCACTAATACTACTTTACATTCATTTGCATCAGCCCACACATATATCTAAAGTAAGCTCTGGCCTGAACTATAAATAAATACAATTATCATAAATTAACGAGTCTCGAACCCCCAAACTAGCACTAACTAGATCTAGTGGGCGGGTACTCCAGGTATCTCTAGTGTCTTAGTATTAGAACATCAAGCACCTTATATATTACTCAATAATTTGAGTCGCTGCAAATAGGTACAATAATTTATAATGCACACAACGCAATATTCATCAAAGACACAAATCTTTCGGACCTATTGATTCGTGGGAATTATACGAAATACCGTAATAAGGAATATTTTGAAGCAGATTATTTTCTATTAAATGTATATTATAAGTTTATATGTTAGCTTTGAAAATGATCGAATAAATTAATAATAACATATCTATATCATATATGTTTATTATTTATTTAATTAATTTACAGTAAGTATTAATTTAATAGCAAAGACAATAGTTTTAGGTACCATTATGAAGAATACTTTCCTATGAATTACTATTATGAAAAAGGGCTTTCTGAATAAAATTGTCACATATTATACACATTTCAAAGAAAATACACACTTCAAGTCAATAAAATAAAATAACATTTTAGGTTATTATTTTTTTAGATTTCAGATTTTCATTTTAGTTTTAGATTTACGTTAGATTACTTCAGTTTTATAAAACTTCAAAGCGTTGTCCTAGTTATTTTGTACACTCTCACATATAAGATATATGAGAGAGTGTACAAAAAAGAACAATATATTTTAGAATAATTTATAACTTTACAAATTCTGTTAATATTGTCACCTATTGTGGAGGAAAGAATGAAAACACTGAAAATTAATTAGCGATTTATTAATTAATGGTTGATTAACTATTCAATGTACAAGGTCACTTTCGCTTTCACACTATTTCGCAGTACACCATTCGTAAATGAACTTTATGATTGCTGGGTATTTAACATTCACTAAAATATAAATAGTATTTATCATTCACTAGAATATTCCATTCAGTTTCGCTCGTAGTAATTATAGAATTTATTTATTTCGCCAATTAGGTACTTCGCTCGATTATTCAGTTTATTTATCGCTTCGATATTTTTTACGATTTTTTTTACGATTGGGCGAGGTCTCGCGCGTGTACTTCACACAGAATCGACCTGTCAAATACGACAACTCTACGCGGCAGCCTAGATCCACGATGTAAGATTTTTTTTGGTATTGAGAAGATGGTTCTCGTCGCTTCTAGGCTTTTCCAGGTATTCCTCGAACGATATAGCTAATTCCAGAGTGCGGTAGTGTGTAGTGTAATTGTAGAGGTGCAGATGTTATGTCGTCATTGACATATTACGAGGGATTCTGTACGTAATCTCTTTTGCAATTTGTTACAATATTACACAAAATTAAATTAATTAACAGAAGAGTTAGTTCCATTTTATCTAAAGACGTTTAAATAAATATACACCACGAAAACTATGCTCACTGAAGGCAAGTTAGGTGTTTTCGATGTATCTAGAACTGCCGAAAATGAATATTCCGGGTACCTAAGTTCACAGGCGTAACAACCTTTGTAATTTTCTATAACAACATGGAAGATTCAGTAGGTACATGTTACCATCTTGTAACGTAATATTTATCTTATCGTAATAAACTGTTTGAACAAGATGTTATTAGGACTTTGTGGAATAAGTCTACTACTAATAATCATAAGGGAGAAATGTCAGGGCTGGCATATTCGACCTTATATTTTGATTTAATGATAGATAAATAGAAAATTGGAATGTACAGAATTGGTCATGAATAATTAATCAATCTTCCTCTTTTTGCCAGACTATCGCATTAACTCACTTCACCTAATCTCCTTTACAGAAAATCTTCATCTTTAGTGCGAGAGCAACTCCAATATAATCAAAATATTGGTGTGTGGTGTGCTGTGAAATATGCATCATCGTCTTAGTATTCTACCGCATCACAGTCAACAGTGATGTCCGCTTAACTTATACTAACTATAGTGCACAATAAGAAAAATAAAATGATTTACTTGACACGTTTTGAATCTAAATACCTCGGATTGCCATTTTTTACATGTCGTGGTCTAAGACTAGGGATGCGACATACTTATTAAGGCGTATCCAGAAGTGTTTGGACGCTGGTGGAGTAAAAATTCATAAGTCCTTGAAAATAAGTCCCAAGTTCCTAAACTCCTAAGAAATAAAAAGATTTTACAACGTTTTCATTACATTCATTCATTAGATATTCATTATATCACACTAATTTTGGAGAAGTAAAGATTAAGTCTAGCTTTAGACCAAGTGAGCAGAGGTAGATTTGTGTCCTGTTTTAGCGATTAAAACATCACAAATATACAAGCTTGAGCTCTATGAAAGTTCAACATATATTGCTAATTATAAAATCGCGCAAAGGAGGTCATCGCGGACAAACAAACAGAGACACGTCCATTTATATGTTAACAGTTTATTTCCCCTGAGAGATGAAACCTGATTAGTTCTCCGTATAAAATACGAATATCTCACGCTGACCCTGTCTACCGGAGTAAACAATAATGTGATGCTTGCGTTGCCACAGGTCAGGCACAAGTACTTCTATTTGTGGGAATACGTATGATAATACAGCACCGACCATTTTATGTTATGCATTTGAAAATTTTATGAAATAAAATGGCTAGGTACTACAGATTTGTCAGGAAAGAGAATTCTATTTTAACATCGTACAATGCTTTATATTACAGAGAATATATACATAAAACAATAGAGTCTAATTTAAATTAAATATCTACATTTATATGGTAACGAAATGGCAAAAGAGATTCAAATTCAAATTCAAATTCAAATAATGTTTATTTAATGTTCAATGTTACAAATGTTTACAGTGTTTACAAAATTTAATGAAGCTTTTTTCATTGTTGTTGAGTGTCTTGGCAGCAAGTAAACACTAAATTGATTTGACGCCCTGCCTGCTACACTAGTAATTTACTGTATTATAGCAGACATATACGTAAAGAACTTCTCGTAATACGTCCATGACGACATAACATCGAAACTTCTATGACCTTTTACTACATTCTACACACTACTACACTCTGGAATTGGCTACAACATTCTACGACCGACTGGAATAGCCGAGAACCTTCTCCTAAACACTAGAATAATCTGAAAATTTCGAATATACCAGCATTTGGATATAAAAAGCGCGGATCTATTTAGTTAGTGTCGTGTTTTGACATAACGTTTGATTCTTGTTAAGGACTTTGTACATTGAATAATTAATTAATCACTAATTAATAAACCGCTAATTTACTTCAAGTATTTTCATTTATCCTTCCGCAGCCATAGCCACGGGACAATATAATAGTGTACGTAGTAGACGTAATATTTATTTTTGTGTAATAATAAAATATGTAACGACTGCATTTTCTTTATACTCGCGCTTTAATGGTTCGTTAATAATACTTAATAGTTCAGGTGCAGGTTCAGAGTCACTATACGTACTGTTTTTCAGCAGAACGGCCCAAAAAACTTTACCAAAGATTATGAATTAGTTATTTTATTTTTTAATAAAATTAATCTTCAACTGTGTACAAGAAGAACTGCATCTAGCCCAAGTAGTCCGATTGAGTGATGTGATGCGGAGGAGGACTCTTTGTTCGTTCCCCTTTCAATCGGGAACCTTATCGCTAATCGGTGGACTTTGACGGTGGGTCTGGTTAGAAAATTCAGACGATGGAAACCATTGGACGATGTACTGCTGACGCTATGCGAATATTACCCCCCAATAATTTATTTTTTTTAAGATCCTATCTACACATGCACGTTCAGAGGCCAGGTATACAAGAAGCAAGATAAGTGGAAACTTCACGGTGCCGAGAATGAACACAAAGTTCGGACAGAGATTTTTTTTATTTTGTGCTCCAAGAATGTACAATAACCTGCCATTAGATGTAAAGGGTCTTAAGGTGTTAAAAGAATTCAAGCAGGAAATAACAAGATGGCTCTTTGGTGTGGGTAGGACAAAAAATGAGAGCAATGTGTCATCCATATTAATATAGCCATATCAATACAGTCCATATTAGTATAGTCACAAAAACGATTTGCAATGGAATTCAAGCTGTCACATATGACACATTGCTTTCGTTTTGTAGTCTGCCTACATTTGGTAACCGCTTTGTTGGCTTCTGTTTGAATAATTTTACTCCTTGTATACAATGCTTAAAAGTATAATCTCTAATATATAGTTTTTTGTTTGTGTTTTATTTCTTACGTGCAATATATAAAATTTTATTTCTAATATGTAGTCTTGCTATTGTCTAAATTTAAAAAAAACTGTACAGGTAGTTGCTTCAGAACAGACATTGTCTAGTAAATCAACTGCTTTCATTTATATGTATAAATAAATTTAAACGAGATAAATAAATAAATAGAAAAAAAGTAAGAATTGGACAACGAAAATTGGGATAGTGCAATATCCACCGGTCAACTTATTACTAGACTTTATAGATGTTTTCACTTTTTGACATTATCATCTACACACAATAAGCAATATATAATTATATCTATACACATACATACCTGTGGGCGAAAGGATCAACGAAATCAGAAAAAAATGCAGATTTTCGGCCAAAACAAAATTTGGGAATTTCGTTTGTTTAGGAAATATTTATTAAAGCCTTTATTATTATTATCAAATTTTTGCACTAGTAGTTTTTTTTTTCACCCAAGAACATTGAACCTAGTTGAAAAACGTCATTGTTTCTTGACAAATTTTTCAAATTATAAATCATGTCTTTTTTTCTGTTCTTTATAAACCAAATCATTTTTGGAAAAATTAAAATATAATCGTATTTTTTAATATTTTCTGACTCACATAATTTTTCTTTCCTTGCTAGACATGTATCTAAAGAACAACTCTCATACTTAATTCTAATCTAGATTTTACTGACTTATTCCATTGTTTCTTATCACAGATACAGCTCTATACTACAAATATCTATATTTATTTTTATTCGATGATCGGAAATAATAAAAAAAATATAGATATTAAAAAAATTTATAATTGTGGAAAAATTACCTTCCATTCACATAAATTTTTTCACAGAAATATGTAATATGCTCACCAACTAATTATTATCTCCCATATAGAATTCGACACATAAATATTTAAGTAAAAATAATAAAAAAACGAACCATTATTATTTGTTTATTTTATAATAATGAATAAAAGGTATATCAGTTTCGGAAAAAGTATCGAAGAGTTGATACAATATGATGAAAAAAAATGATTTCATGAAAAATTTCGTTTAAACACAATAAAAATAGATATTAATTAAAACGTGGTAAAGGTAAAAATAAATTAAACATGTTTAAAATAAAAATATAACATAATATATAGCTAGCGAGACAATAGGTTGTGATGGTTGACATAGAGATAGATTTAATAAATTTAGAAAATCTTAAAATAATAATATTCAAAAAGCCAAGTATGGACATCAAAAATATATTTCTTCTGGTTTGAATCGTTTAAAAGTAAAAGCCTGATATATTTCTCAAGATTCTATGTATTACAAGAGGCTAACAAAATATTGAATATTCAGCTATACAAGTAATATTTTCTTGGATCTTTATTATACCATAGATATAATTCTGTGTTAAATTAATATTGTTTGCCAATCCTAATAGACTCGATCTTGTGAGTAGGTGCGAACGAGCCTTTATTATTTATGAATAGGAACAGCAAGTCTCGCGTGTAGCGAGTGCTTTACCATTATCTTAACGAAACGGACCAATCACAGGCGCGCTTTGCCTTCGACGGGTTGAGCCGGAGGCGACCGTCCTGATGGCTGAATCCGGCCAATGGCGAGCGCCGGCGGTGAGGTCATCGGGCATAGGATGAGTCACTGCACTAGCGTGGATTTCAGAGGTATGGTGAAATCGTTACTATAAAAGGAGCGAACGCGATGTACTCAGCCCCTTCAGTTCGAGACCAGACTTGCGAGCGGGAGCGCTGCCCAACAGACTACCGACGGAGCCCTGAGTTCCAGAACAGCATTTGCGGACGGATTTGCTGCCCGGACTTATGGAGGAATCTACCATTCATCAGTAGCAGAGAGGATCATACCGCCACTGTGTAACAGCTAAGGAACACATTTATATTATCTATCGATTAATTATTTTCACTATTGAAATGTATTTATTTTGGAAGATTTAAAATCGGAGCAATAATGTATAATTAATATCACGATTTCTTGTGTGATCTTGGCTCAATTCGTACGGGAATATCTCCCAAACGAATATATTTTGATGCATGGTGATTTTCATACCATTTGTATTAACAATTGATTTTACGGAGCTCTATAAGCAGTGCGTAATAGATTCATAATATTGTCGACGCGTTATGTATTGCATAACCAGATATCAATCCAACTCGTACGAGAAATTCTTCCGAACGAATATATTTTAAAGTATGGGGATTTTCAAACTATTTTTACTAATAATTGAATACACGTAATTCTATAAGAAATGCTTAGTAGCCTTATAATAATTGTGTTGCGTACGTATTGCGCAATTCGGTCTTCAGCCAAGTCTTTATGATTTGAGTACCTCGGTACATCTGGCTTAACAAGTAGCTTCAGAACGACGAGTAAAGGACAGAATGGGGAGATCTAACTGAAATTGGAGTTTTCTGGTTTACGAACGTTGAGCTAGGTGAGGTTGTGGATGACGCTTCGTGTCATAAGCCTGGAATTCGCGCAAGCCCCTGTGAGGTACTCTTAAAAGCGGGACCTCCCTTGTTGATCGGAGTGGCCACTAGACTCGACCTTCGCGCCTCATCCTGCTCAAAACAGCGTAAACCAACGTCGTGAATTCTCTGACTTTGGAAGGATTTTCATGCCTGAATGCTGTAAAACCTTGATAGAAACGTTAACTTCTATTTCGTCCTCTGTAAGAAAGACAGGGCCAGAATCAGTATAAAAATCATTCACTCATATGGAATAGCTGGGATATTATAAATATGTTACTAACACTCTAACATTTGACCAAAGTACATGTTGCAAGATGCAG
>JADDOH010019398.1:0-25320 GCA_016648135.1 Agrypnia vestita
AGAACAAGCCCCGTGGACGGCCGGAGACCAAAGTTGATAATGAAGAATTGAAGGCTATTGTGGAAGCGGATCCATCGCAAACCACATCCGAGTTAGCTGCAGCTGCGGTGTTAGTGATAAAACTGTTTTAATCCACTTGAAGCAAATTGGTAAGGTGAAAAAGCTTGAAAGGTGGGTACCTCACGAATTGAGTGAAGCAAATCAACAAACGCGCGTTGACTGCTGCGTTGCATTACTCAACCGGCACAATAATGAAGGGATTTTAAATCGAATCAGTACCTGTGATGAAAAGTGGATCCTGTACGATAATCGGAAGTGCTCATCGCAATGGCTGGACCCTGCCGAACCAGCCAAACCATGCCCCAAGCGAAAATTGACTCCAAAAAAGTTACTTGTGAGCGTTTGGTGGACTAGTGCTGGGGTCGTTCACTACAGCTTTCTTAAATCTGGCCAGACGATTACGGCAGATGTCTATTGTCAGCAACTGCAAACCATGATGGAAAAGCTAGCTGCTAAACAATCGAGGCTGGGTAATCGCTATAGGCCACTGCTGCTTCATGATAACGCTAGACCACACACTGCACAACAGACGGCTACCAAATTAGAGGAGCTTCAATTGGAATGTCTAAGACATCCACCGTACTCTCCGGACCTTGCCCCAATAGATTACCATTTTTTTCGAAAATTGGATAACTTCTTGCAAAGGAAAAAATTCAACTCCGATGGGGCAGTCCAAACCGCCTTCAAAGATTTTATCGATTCCCGTCCGAATGGTTTTTTAAGTAAAGGGATCGATGAACTACCTATGAGATGGCAAAAGTGCATAGATAGCAATAGTACATACTTTGATTAAATAAATATATTATAATAAAAAAAATCGGCTTTATGTTCCTCCCATTCTAAACGTCAATTTCATATGTAAGGACCTAATATTAAAAAAAACAGTTGGTTTAATTACAAACTATATTTAAAAAAAAAACAGTATTAAAATATTTTTTTTGTGTTTTTTCAAATCCTTTTTGCCTAGTAAACAACTTTTTTACTTTAATAAAATAATTCGTAATCGTTTCAAAAACCCCGGATCATAAATCAACATTTTATATAAATATAAATAGTGAAACTCGCTTAATATGTTTTCCCGCTAAATAAGATTGCATTGATTGGTCCAAAAAAATTCGTACACATCAGTATGGCACTACTTTTATGTATACAGCGGTATTGTCGCTGCCTTGTACCTGGTACATTTTCGGTTATACGAAATCGGAGAATTTTATGTACGCTTTTTTCAATTTTAAGCCTTGATCCATGTAGATGTTTCTAATAATAATGTAATCAAATAATGTAATGTAATATAAATATGTAATGTAATCTGTTTTTTAGAATACATGTAAATATATATGTAGGCATGTATGCCAATTATTTCACTAAATAAGTGCCTTCGGTTATGAGTTTTGCGAAGTGTTCGCAAATTTCAAATTAATGGATTCAACTAACTCATTGAATGAATATAATTTCAAATTAACGGGGATTTACAGCAGTAACATTACTTACTATATATTAAAAGTATAGCGAATATACTAAGATCCAAGGGTAAATGGTTTAATTTTTTATTGATAAATTCAAACGACAACACAAATATGAGATCACTCTAAATATGTTTTACAAACCGTTGTTGATAATTGTTAATCGTATTGATGATAATCGGTGCCCTTAAAATAAAAATATAAAAATAAATAATGCAGGAAAAGCTAAACAAAATAGTTTTCAGGGCTGGTTGCCACAAATATTAAAAAAAAATCATCTTCATACTCTCATCTCTTACTTTCAAATGTGCAATTCTCTTTAAAAATATTTACATTAATAATAGTGCATATCAAAATAGACATGATTTTGTGTTCAATGTGTTGTTTTCAAATAGTGCAAAAACTGAAGAGAATAAGAGATATGTACAACAGTTCTTAAACTTTTGTTATTCATTCGTCAAGGAAGAGTAATGTAAAGATAACTAACCCTGCCAAGTGCTTGGCAACGAAGGTGTGATCGTTGAAGATGTGCAGCTTGGTTCCCTTGCGCCGCCAACGCGACCGTTGCGCGATGTTCAGCGGCACCAGGAAGTGCTTGCGGACTCCATTGTCCGTGGTCTCCAATACCAAGGTAGACGCCTCATGCAGGTAGGTCCTTGTTGAGGCCCCTGATACGCCGGACATCTCACTTATCGATGATCTGGAGTCAGAAAATTTCAATGTTTTGTGATGGTAATGATGATTAATTTCATTTAAAATGTCAATTCCAATCCTTATTTACATAAACAATACTTTAGATATTATTTTTCAAATATTATAGTAGCTTTATAATGACTAGTGCAAAAATATAGTGAAGTTGTATTATAACAACTTTTATTTCGGTGTCAAGAAATACTTCTAACAATACTAAAAGGAATTTTTGAGTCTTTTACATATGGTCGGATACATTACTACCTTTGGTTATAAAATATCATCCAGAAACGCAATGAAATGTCTCTGGAAGATAAAAAAGAGACAAATAATCTGTTTATTTCCATTCTAATGTATCAACTCAGCATCCAATCAGATTGAACTTAGCTTCAGATTTGTATCAGTCGGCAATTCCTATCAAGAATTGGGAACATCATTTTGGATGCACTGAATCAAACAAAAACCAAAAATGTTTTAGTCTCATTGGGACCTATACATAATTTCAATATAGGAAAACCCCATTAATTTGAAACCCAATAATTCGAAATTTGTCATAATTCTAATTGTCTAAATCATGAAACACAAAATGCTAATTTTATTAATTTATGATTATTAATTTAATTGATGCAAAAACTCCTGTAATTCACCAATAGTCTCCTTATTGGCCCTGCACTTTCACCATCTAGTTCGGCATTATTTTAAGTGGTTGACCCCGCCACGCCGCCTCTTACACAAATGAATTAATACAAATTTAAAAAAGGCAGAAATCCTTAAAAGTAACTTGACAGTAGAGACTGCAGTGTACAGGTTGAGAGCATAGTTCAACGTTTACAGAAAATTTTTCAGAAATATTAAAAGAAAAAATTCAAACTTTGATAAAATGTAAATGTTGATATTTCACCCAAAGTGTAAAGAATATTTTCTTTTCAAAATTGAATGAAGAAGACTTCACCAAAGTTTTTGTAATAGCTACGAGGCTCCCTGTACATTAACAAATATATTAACATATTAAATTTACTCACCTCAGTGAGCTATTTCACCAGGAAATGTTGAAAAGCAGCAGAAAAAATAAAGTGTAAAATGTGTTTATCTAATTATTGGTGATACAACAACAACAACAAGGAGAATCAACAGGACTTAATAATCGTTTAGCCAAGTTGTCGATTAATGAATATGGTGATGATTAATTAATATGTCGATTAATTAATATGTTTATTCTTTGGGCCAAAACAACAATATTTTATTTTTATTCATGCAAACAAGCTTGTGAGAAGTCTTACACCATATGAAATTATTTTTCACTATCTTAACAGTGTCATAATTGTCTTATTAATGAAAATGACATGGATTATATGATACTCTTTACAGTCGACTTGAAGAGTGCAACATATATGTATTAAAAAAAGACCAATATTATTTTCAATATCAGGCTTGTCTTACTAGCCCTCCATGACACAAATATCAATTTTATTGCGATAATATTGATTCTGTAGCAGCTCCATATTGGACTACCTACCATTGGACTTGAAAACTTTCAGCATAAATTGTAGTTTTTAATGTTATGTTTTGAAAATGTTGTTTTGTGAATCAATTACGTATCAGTAATTGTATTTTCTCTCCTAAACACTTATACGCAAAAGTCTACTTGGATGGCAGCTAATACTTTGTCAGAGTACAGAGATCTACTTTGATTGTAGACAATTTCTCAGAGTACAGTGGTCTACTTGGATGGTAGATTTGAATGAAGTATTTTAAAACTAAATACATGGGGTAAGTTAGCTATAAAATTTCTATGTGTTAAAGATACATATTTCGAAGATAAAAACCTTCTGGAATTTCTGGATTCGTCTCCAGATTGTATGGGAGAACTGGTTGAAGATGGTCCGCCGGAGTGGATGTTTCTCGAAGGTGATGGGACAGACAAGGAGTTATCTGTAAAAAAATAACAAAACATGATTTATTTTGCCTATTCATAAAAATAACCAAAATATATATCAAACTTGAGAAAGCCTGCAAAATACACAATAAAAAATTAAACAGATTTATGGCACTGAGTTCTTGTAACCATTTTCTGATTACATCTTTTGCAATTTTATGAAAGAGCAAAAAAAGTAATAGGTGCATATCAGATTGAAAAATGTCATGTTTTCGCATTAAAAGTTTTGAAAAGCTTTTTGCTTTAGAAGACTGCAATGATTATGGCGATTCCAATAATATAAGAGTAGTCCGTACCTGCATAATGGTTCCTGTCAGCGCTAATACTTCTTCCGTTTGGTCTCTCTTCATTCTCACTATCTGGTACGTCCACCGATCTCGCACGCGTTCTGGATCTGCCCAATCTATTTAAAGAAAGCTTTAAATAAAATGGATATCTATATTCTTTTTAAAAAAAAACAAAACTCTTTATAAAGAGCAAAAAGCAGTCGTGTATCTGTGGCATTTAAGATATCAATTGACTAAATAATAATGAACAACAATCTCAATTATAAAGCAAAAAGTTAGTTTATCTGAAGCAGTTAAACTCTCCAAATGGTATGCTCTGGTACTGTGATATTTACACGGCTTATTCTGTCTGGAATTTCTGAGTCAATAAAACTAAAGCAAGTAAAAAATAAAAAGAGGAATGTAAGGACCAACCGGAAAACCTATTCAAAACGTGTAAAATTTTACTTTCTTTTAAATTTATCATAAACTGACACTGGAAGAATACGAGAGTGAGAGATTTAAAACACTAATACAACATGAATATACGACAAGACAAATAACGAATAAGAAACAAGAAATGAAAAAAACAAACAATTATTAAGGAGACAGAACCAAACAGTGCGTTATACCAAAACTATTCAACAAACTACCGGATAGAATAAAAAATGTAACGGGACAAAAAATATAGAAAAAAACCCTAAAGGATACTACAGTTAATTGTGAAGTGAATACTTAAAAGCATAAAAGTTTAAAAATTTGTAGTTTTATATTATAATTTAAGGACAATTAATTAAGGAAATGTACATATACTGTAATCAAATCCTTGCGTTTAAACTATAAATACAGTTTTGCAAGAGGTAAAAATAAAATGGCAATAAAAAAAAAATTTAAAAAATTTCAGCTCACAATTTAATGAAGCTTTGAAATATTCAATTAACTGTCAAAAAATGAAACAGACGCCATTATGTTTAAAAGTTTTTTTTAAAGTTGCTATTTACTGAAACAAAATAAATTATTTGACTGCCTGAGAAGAACTAATTTGAGTTGGACTTGATTTGCTTTGACTTTTTTCTTTCTTGCAAGCACTATTTTTTTTCAACAATTTTCAGTGAAGTAGGGATATATAAGGGATTATGAAATTAATATTTTATACAAATATCTAAACCTCAGGAGAAACCCAAGTAAAGCTAGTAACAAATAAAAATATACCTCCGTTTAATTGTTCCAAAGAAATCTCGCTTCTTTTTCTGTCTTGGTATTCTTTCTGGAGGCTGTCCATTATCGTACACTTGGTTCGGTCTCAGATCTCCTGGCTAATGCAGAAAAACATACATACTTTAGATTATATAATATGAGTAAATTAAAGAATTTTGATCAGGGAGATACAAAATTCCTTTCATACAATTTAATCATAAATATCTTTGAACCACATTTTAGACATTTAAAAAAATGTTTTCTTTTAGATTTCAGTCTTCTTCTTCTTTCCTGGCCGGAGATGGGGATCAACCAAGGGCCACAATATTCAAACCGGCCGTATCACGCATGTTGCCACAGCCGACACTCCGTGGAGCGCCAAAAATATGCCATAAATATATAACTAGGCTTAGCAAAGACACAAAAGCAATGTTCCGTCATTTTTGACAGATTGCAGCTGGTAATCAAATAATAACCTACCCAGTATAGCGGCATCTAAATGTTCTAATTTTAAATTTTCTGACCTGTTGTGAAATTTTTGGACCATAGACTCGTTACTGTTTTTTTACTTATTTTGAAAATTGTACCTTCAGAACAAAAGAATTACAAATCCACATGTCAAAAAAATTGACTTGTCACTTCAGTAAAATGTATCAAGTCATTGTGATTTGATATATAAGAATATATTTACTTACATCAAGCATATTAAGTAAGATAGGTTTTTAAAGTTATCCTGCCTAGTAAAACAAATACTGAAATTATTAGTTACCTATGTATTTAAAAAATTAAAACAAACCTCTCTTAATCCAAACTCGTCCTTTCCATCGAATTCATCCTTATTCCCCCCGTTTGCAATTTCTTCCGTTATTACATTTCTGCTCACATCGACAGTGACTTTTTTTTCAGAAGAGCGACTCAGAGGTGTTGTGTTTAACTCTGGTTCATCCTCTTTCTTTACAATGTCCTCTTTAATCTCCCCATTTTCTATCAAACCATTCTTCTCTTGCGAATCTTTGTTCTCCTGTTCAGTTACACTTTGTTCCACTTCAATAAATTCACCGGAATCAGTTATTTCAACCTTCATTCACAATTATTTATAACATTTGTGTAGACATGTCAAAATTGATATTATTATTCCATAGAACATTGGTATCATGTTATCCAATGATTTTTCCAAATTCAAATAAATCATTATTCAAAAACAATGTGGGTTCCATCATGGAGTTAAAAAGATGAAATATGTGGCGATTCCATATTTAATCAAGTTTGACACAATGTTAACAAAATGTTGATTGTGTTCAATTTTTTCAATGAATATTCATCGGTCGAAGGCAGCCGCAGAGTTAGTTCCATTATCACAACATGCGGCGTAAGGAAAGAAAAAAAACACAAAAGATGTTAGATCACCAGAAAAATGCACACATGTTAATTAAAAATAACAAAATCAACCAATGTGTGTAGTAAGGAGTATCACAAATAGATTAAAACAAATTTTAAAACGTATGACAATCATTGTAATGTTGCCCAATTAACTATTGTAAAAACTAAGTGAGTGTTTTATATAATACGTAGGTAGGTACCTCATTATATTATAGGTGAATAATACACATTATATTGACTTTTTACAATTTAATTCTTACCTTGGTTTGTTTTGGTGTCTAGTTATATTTTCAATCCCGGAATAATAAATGCATGAAATAAAAAATATGTTATAATTAGTATAAATAAAACACGATATGACATTAGTACACAAAAACATGCAAAAACAAATCAGTACTACAAAAGAGATTACGTAAAACAAAAAAGGCATAATTTTCCCTTGTTTTATGGGAAGTAAGTTACATTTTAATTTATTTTTTAACACTGATTAAAAATTTATGTTATATCTATTTTAAATATAAATAAAAAAATTACATTTCATATTACGGTAAGTTTATTATTATTAAAGAGATTGTTTTTATCTCAGTATCACAGAAATATTTGGTTCCAAAAGATATATGTATATTCCATTAAATAGAAATATTTTTTAATATAGGTACTTGTTTCTCTGTACGGAATGGAAACTGATTGGAAATGCCAACACTAAGTAGGCTTAACCCAAAAAACTTGCTGAATTTCTTCAGAATATATTTTTCCTTTGGTGGAAAAGCTGTTATTTCCTTTCTAATGTGTTAATCCAGCGATACATCCAATCAGATCAAACATAGCTTCAGCTTTGTATCAGTCGGCAATTCCTATCAAGAATTAGGATCATCATTTTGGATACACTGAATAGAACCAAAAGGAAAAATGTCTTATTCACTTCCATGTTTAACTTAAATGTACACTACATAACACAAAAATGAGCTTCTATAATTGTTTTTAAATTTCATTTTCAGTTTTTGTAAACATGGTCAAGCTTAAATAAAAGCCAATCTAAATCTGAAAAAAATTTCTGCTTATTGGTACATTTAGAAGATATATGTAAATACTAATATTTCATTAGGGTATTCCAAAAGCGGGCAAGTGGTGCAGTGAGTAAGTGAACTAATGACCACAAAACAAACTGCAAATCAACAATAAAACTTAAAGCATTTGTTTATACCCTTTGAACACTGTGAATGATGAGTGTAGATTTGTTCGCTTGTGATACGGGACTTCGTTCCAGCTCTCTCAGTGCCGATTGGGTCAACTGTGCATTACCGTTCATTGTTCCATCTGAAATGTCGCAAAATAAAATTAAGGGATCACTCCTAAACCACGTGGTCTGATCAAGGGGAGAGGAGGGATTAGGCAGGAAGAAAGCTGTAAGAAAGGCCACATCAGGGCAGGGGGGGGGGGGAGTACAGCCGAGGTATGTAATTCTTCATTTATTTTATTTCACAAAATTAAAACTGTACAAAGTATGCGACAGCAAGTGGATATTTATTTCCATAATTTCCGTATTTTAGATACGCTAAATATTCACACTGCTGTGTGTATATATGACTTGCGTAGCTAGCCGATATGCCGCGCCGACCCAGTATGGCACCCAGTAACTATACTCAAGTTCGCTTGCACAAGGGACTTCCCCCGCCAGTGACAATTGTAATTGTTTTAATATTTTGAAATAAAACTGTTTTGATTTGGACCGTTTGCGTTGAAAAAATAATTATAATTTTGTTCTGTTAACGAGGAATTTCTTTCACCTTTAATTATTCTAGTGCTCGGTAAAGGTTTTTTCAAAATTTTAAGTGTGGTTTGATGTGAAATAACACTGTATAAATACACTTTATGGGGTTTATCGCAAATGTTTTTCCAGCGAGTTTTCAAAATCCAAAATGATGTCAATGAGATATTGGAATCTTTTATACAAGATAAAGAATCATTTGTGATAGAACTGCATCAAAAAATTTCTAAGCTTTCTTGCTGAGAACATATTTTTTTGTGCAAAATTTCTGCTGTTTTACACAAATTTTTATGCAGAGCTATGTTATAAAACAAATGTTAGTCTTGTTCATTTTATACCCAATAATTTTAAAAATAGTTTTGGTAAGAGAAAACAACACAAAATGTTTTTTGAATTAATAGGAAAAAAAACTACATTCCTTTCCAGGGGGGAGGGGTTTAAAAGAATTCAAAATAGAACCACACAGTTTATGGACTAGAATGTGCAATGTTTTTATATGCACATCTTTATTTAAAAATAAATTATAATTATGTACATATATATGTAATTTGAAAATTTGTCATTCAATGTCAAAACTGTGATATTTCTAGTACACAACATTTCCATTTTTTTTCAATAACTTTAAAAACAATCTGTGAATTAGAATGTTATCCGAAATATTGATCATATGTCAAAATCTTCTCTTAACCTAAAAAATTTTTTTCATTGCATAACATGTAATACATTATCCAATAATTTTACTATTTCAGAAAAGAAATTTATAAATACATACCCTGTTTAAACATGGTTCTCGTGGTGGTTAAAGTCTGTCCAGTTGGCGACACTGTCTTGAGTGTCTCTTTTAATTTAAATGGTCTTCCTTCCGTCAGGGGAATATCGGCACCCTCTATGAACAGGAACTGGAAATAAAAAATTAAAATTAAAAATGTGTCTAATTGATGTATCTAAAGAACACGGACTAACAAAGAATCAAATATTGGAATTTATTTTCTACAATTATATAAAAATTAAACCCCCCCATTCCCCCATAGTAAATGGAGGTCTCCATTTCTAGATTTCTATCAATTTCCCACAAATACATGCGATCCTGAAATTTCATGTTAATCTACTTATATTCTTCAATAATGCATTAGAAAAAATTAAAAGACTAGTTAAATTCCACTATTCATTATTTTTACATCAAGATAGCTAATTTTTATCAATAAAATCATTGTGCACAATATATTTTGTAATAAGAGTATTTCATTTTGATCATTAATGGTGCTTTTATATTTATCATATACAGAGTTACTTTTAAAATATTAATAACCTCGCAGGACTATATTTCTGCCTTGATTGTGATTCGAAAATGTTCAAGCAGCCAGTTATGGAGTTATGCAATACCAAAGTTTGCATTTTTTTTTCAATATTTCAGACTTATTTTTTACAAAACGTTGAACTATTGCTACAGTAACTTGTATCGATTAAGAAAACTTCATTCGTTTCAATACAAGTTAAATAAAATGAAAAACCCTGCAGAAATTCCATTTGGAATGTTTTCTAAATGGAATTGGAAGGTTTTTATTATTTTACATATTTGACTTGTATTAAAGGGAATGAATTTTTCATATTTAATATGTTACTGTAATGACAGTCCAACGTTTTACAAAAATAAGTCTGAAATATTGAAAAAAAAATGCAAACTTAGATGTCGCATATCTCCATAATTATTGATATCAGGTCATGGTTGCTTGAACATTTTCGACTCATAATCAAGGCAGCAATATAGTCCTGTGAGGTTATTAATGTTTTTCAAATAACCCTGTATATCATATCACATTTTTATAGTTTTTAATGCAATTATTTGATTCACATAAATGTAAAGTACAAAAACATTGAGTTTCGTCGAGCTTGCATCGAAAAGACCTGAATTACAGATTAGAAAATATAAAATATTAATTAGGATAAATTATAGTCCCACAGAGACGAAGCTATTTATATGAGAAACATGTATGGAATTATTTTTATATGTTGGCCCAGGGCTTACGACCTGTATGAGCTGGCTTAAGTGATCACTCTACAGAATGCAATATTCACCAATTTCATTGTATGAACATTATCTAATTTTTTAAAGTTGCATTTATGATCCAAATCTGAAACCTTTCACATATTTGAAGGGACTATGCTAGAGACATCTGTAGTTCTTCTCATGAATTGTGCCCTCAGAACATGCATATAAAAGTATCTTTAATAATATAATAATAATATTTAAAACATTATCTTCAGCTGCCACTGCTCAACTTTATATTTTATAATTATTGATTTAAATTCTTGATTGCACATATCTTTGATTCAATTTTATAATTGTCTATAGGTTTTTTCTCAGATCTTTAAAATCACTAAATAAATTGGTTCGAAATTACCTCTACGGTCAGAGTTCCCGTGACCGGATCATCCTGCAGCGGTCTCGCTTGCAGCCGGATGACCTGCCTCTGCGACGGGCTGATGAGCAGCTCCTCGATACCGACTATACCCAGACCCAGAAACCTGGGTGCCTGCTGCCCAACTCCTTTGTCAAACACTTCCAGCAGGATTTCTGCAGTATTAGGGGACAGCTCACTGCCAAACACATAATTTATTTATTTATTAATAATACACACCGTAATTTAGGCTTTTACACCATAAAAAGAAGTGTCGTTTTCTAAGCAACAATATAAATACAAAAAATCATAATAAAATACAATATGTAAACAGTAGATGTAAAAGAAGAAACAGTAGATTGAAAAATGAGAAAATTTTAACAAGATAAATACAACAAATGTGGGGTATAAAAGCAAAAGCAGCAATATCCAAAAAAATAAAAAAAAACGTTTAGAATGCAGTCACCTAATAACTATAAAATATATAATTTAAACTATAATTTAAAATGTACTGAATTCTGGATTTTATGTATCTATCCCTTCCAAAATCATGTTTCCTATAAAAACTCGAATTCAGTACATAAATTAGTTATCTTCAATTACTGCATTCAATTTGTTTTTGGATATTGCTGCCTTTGCTTTTATACCCCACAAATAATAGATCACAAATATAATAATGGAAAGTGCATTTTCGAGATAAAAATAATTCATATTCTCGACATTTTTCATAATTAATAAGATTTTGATGACAAAGAATTGTTCAAAAACAACTCAACATTTAATAAAAATATATTGTAAAATAAATCGTGACATAATCAACAATAAAAACAATTCAAAACATTTTATGTACAATTATCATTCGGGGGCGTGGTCGCCATCAACATTAATTACTGCTTTCCGTTTGCTTGTATGTGGTCGATTCTGCGGGCGAAGAGTACCCAAAGTCCAAATCTTTTTCGTCCTCTTCCGTAGTAACAAGAAGGACCTGGTTATCAAAATCCAAAGATTGATCCTTTTCTGACTCATTTAAGCTAGCATCACCAGCTTTGAAGCGAAGAAATTACACATGGCATGTCCTTTTGCTAATCGTTTCTTCGCCGGAAAGATTATTGAGATTCCAAAATGACTCAGCAGCATTCCAACCTTTCTTCAAGTTATACAGCACATATGTTTAGTTTTCGAGCCGCGTTTTAGTTTAATAACAATTAAATTACATATAACAATTGTCAATTAAACATCAAATTAAAAATATAAATATCGCGAACTAAATGGGGGATAGTTATGCATCAACCTAATAACTTGCCAAAAAGTGTGAGTCAAGATAATAAGAAGTTCAGTAGCAGGGTGTTAGGCAGAGAGTAAGTCCCAGACAGTTTGACTCACAACAAAAAGTGCTCATCCCAGAGCGGATCTCCCGTGTCCCGCTTAGTGCTGGTCTGGTTCCTCTGCGGAGGTTCGTCCATCTCCAGCACGCAGTACGAGGCAGTGCATGGGCCCAACTGTGCGGCGCTCACCACCTTCACCAGCAGGCGCTTGTCCCCGGAAAGCAGCTGCTCGTTCTGGCCCGTGTGAGCGTACAGTGGGTTCTGGCCAGTAAGAAATAAAAATTAATGAACTGGTCTTGTGAAATAATCAAAATCATGGGGGCAATCTTTATATAATTTAATTTTTGTCAGTCTTTGGGTGTAAACTAACTAAAAATCATACCGATTCGCTGCAGGGGTAGACGGAGGATAAAACACCACATTTTTCTTAGCAAACCACTTTTGCTTCGTTCACATTCGTACATATTTTAATGCACGCTTTACTGTTTTTGAAGCCCGTAACAGGGCCATCCTTCAATATTTGTTGAATCTAATCATGCCAGGTCTTTCGCGGATGCCCTCGGTTCCTGCTGCCTACAATACTCTCATCACATATTTTCTTAAGCATCCTCACCTTGCACATATGATCCACATGAGCAAACCATCTCAACGATCCTTTCTTTATTTTATCCACCACGCTACAGCCAGCATTACATTCATCTCCAAATTGTTCATTCCCCACTCTATCAATCAAAGATTTTCCACTCCTTTGTGACTGCATTCAGTTTATTTGAATACTATGCGATTTTGTGGACAAATAATTAATTTTAATAACTTAATACCTGATTTTTTTTATTTCAATAGTTTTTCTGGTGAATTATTAACTTTTACTACATTGCTGAAATATTGGAACCTCGGCAAAAATCCAGCTCATAATTTGGTGAATGATGTCTCTATCTATGCATATGTATATCTATCTATGTAAATGTGTAAAGAGGTAAAGTTTGTAAGTTTGGATGTAGGAGGTAATTTCCGAAACTGCTCATCCGATTTCAAAAATTCTTTCACCAATATTTAGAATGGACTTTCAGGATGGACATAGGCTATATATTATCCCGTTAAAATAAAAGGGCTTTTCGTGGTGACCTATTTTACAACCTGCCTTAACGGTAAGAGACATTTAAATACTTTCTATAGAGAAGTTGAGAACTAAAAAGTTCTATAAAAAAGTCCACGATGACATAATTCTATATTTTAAGGTTAATACGCAAATTGATAAAATATGACTAAAAGTTACAAAAATGAGATAATGTCATGGTTGACTTAACTGAAGGGGTAACAGGAATTCACCCAATGTTATGTCAAATTTCCAAAATCAATTACTTTTTGATTTAAGAAGACTTGATCAGATTGATGATATTAGAAGATTCTGATCGAAAGATCATTATTATTAAATGTTTTAATTAGAATTATGTTTCCAGGACATACAATTGGAAAATTAGGAAAGAAAATGGCGTCCAAATCTGGCCTTTCTGTTGTTTGCTTAGAATTTTAATAAAATTACTGGGACTCTATTATATATATTACCATGGAGTCATAGTGTAGTGGCAGCGTCCTGGATGGAGTCTCCGAGATTCTACGTAGACGAGGACAAGTGGGATAGTGAGCCAGGCTGTACTGCACCTGAGTACTTCTGAGCGCACTGACTACTATCTCGCTGGAAATACAAAAAATCACATGGATTATAGTGAAATATTGGAAATCTAGTAATAATAAAATATATAATAATAATTTAAAAAATACGCTTTTTTCGTACTATACAGTGTGTAACAGAGCTAGTCCACAATATTTAACATGTGGATTATGAGTCAAAAATGTTTAAGCAACAGTGACCGGAGCTATGCAATATATAAGTTTGAATTTTTTAAAAATATTTCTGGCTTATATTTTACAAAACATTGAACTATCATTACAATAACTTATATCGATTACGAAAAATTCATTAGTTTCAATACTAATAACTTAAATAAAATAATAAAAATCCTGCAGAATTTCAAATTTTTCCAGTTGGAAAATTCATTCGACTTGTATTAAAAGGAATGAATTTTTCACAGTCGATATAATTTACTGTAGTGATAGTCCAACGTTTATCAAAAAAATAAGTCAGAAATGTTGAAAAAAATACAAATTTGATGTTGCATATCTCCATAACTATTGATATTAGATAATGGTTGCTTGAATATTTTCAACCCATAATTAAAGCAGGAATCTACCTGTAAGAATTGCGAAAAATCAGTTGTCAATCATTGATACAAACCCCAAATAAGTCTTATCGTGTAACCAGTTAAAATACCATCACTATTACATGTAAACCCCAATCAATTCAAACAATCCAGTGGTTGGTTGAGGGCTGATGATAAGGAGCACCAACCTTATGACTTCCTGAAGCTGAGGTTCGTCAGGATTGTTTCTGAGGGGGCCCACCGGAGCCAGGGCCACCTTGACGTCGGGCCAGCCATCGCAGCGCAGCTCGCCATTCAACTTCTCCGTGACACACAACACATTTAGACGGGCGCGAAATCTGTAAATACATATTTAATTATCATGTGAATAAATAAATGTTACTACAGTAGAACCTAGATAATTCAAAATTCAATTATTTCGAATTACGGATTACCACGGTTTTGGAATTACCCGAGTTCATCTATCACGAAATTAACATTTTGGGACTTATGGTATTTATGAATTTCGAATTATCGATTTTTAATTGTTTTGATTTCATGCGTACAAAAAATTCTAACTTTAAAACCAAATTAATCCATTAGAAAGACATGCAGAAAAATCAAATCCACGAAAAATATTTGGCTGCTACCAGGATTCGAACCACGGATCTCCTACGCATTAATTCTACATCTTTCTAATTGATTAATTAATTTGGTTTTAAATTTCACAGAACTTTGTTCTGAAAAAATTGAAACTTCAGAATAAGAACGTGTTCTTGAATATAATATATGTGTGTCGTATCAAATGTGTCCAAAAATAAAAAAAATGAATTAAACCTTTAATTATGGCGTCCCCTACCGGCAGTAACACAAAGTAATTTGTGCCTACCGCGCTTGAAAAAGTGGATTACTCTAAAAATGGATAGATAATCAATCAATAAATGAGACTTGCAGATAATGTCGATATATTCACAGAATTGTACAAGGCCGCTACAGCGTAATTGGATAACGCGCCTGCCCCGGAAAGGAGGAGATCCGTGGTTCGAATCCCGGTAGCAGCCAAATATTTTTCGTGGATTTGATTTTTCTGTATGTCTTTCTAATTGATGAATTAATTTGGTTTTAAATTTCACAGAACATTGTTCTGAAAAAATGCAACTTCACAATAAGATGTGTTCTTGAATATATTTCTAACTTTATTTGACCGTTCCAAAGAGCACGAAAATTCAGTCTCAATGATTTTCAGTGTTAATTAAATGAAATAAGATTCATTTATTGGCTAAATCCAAGATAATGGTCCCATTGCATATGCAACGAAAATGATTATTTCCCTATATTATCGAATGTGCTAATAACAAAATGAAAGATAATTTACGTTTAAAAATTAAGTATTAAATAAGATATTACACTTTAAAGTTTCGAAAAATGCACTGCATATTTTGACATTTCATAGGCAATATATGAGGTTAGGTTAGGTTATTAGGTTTGGTTTGGTTAGGTTATTAGGTTTGGTTTGTTTAATTTAGATTACAATTATTTTAGTTAGATTAAATTAACAGGACATTAAATTATACAGTGAAATACTTATTTTCATTGTATGAACAATGGGACCGTATTCTTGGATTATTCCTCATTTATTTAAAACATTATAAATCTAGGCTTTCTGTCTTGATGAGAAGAAGCATTATGGACAAAATGGACCTTAGATATCCGTAAACAACCACAACTCGACAACTCACTTGTTAACATTGACCCGGTAATGAGCCACTTCCACCTTGTCGCCCTTTTGTCTGAAGGCCTTCAGCTGAAGGGCAGGGGTCGCCTCGCAATCACAGGTGATAGTCTGAAAAAAAATTTTTTGAACGATTAATTTGATTGCAAAAAATCATAATCTTTGTTGTATAATAGTGTTTGCTTTGGAGAACAACTGTGCATATACGCAGGAGACACTTATGACAGATATATTTTCAAGACGTAAATCAAAGATTTCTTTGCATGAGAAAAACCTTGGTGAAGTGTTGACGATCGCAGTGGAATTTGAGATCTGCTCAATCAGCTGCAATAATTGTCTTTTAGTATCAAAGGCATGTGTGCCATAGCCGATTGTCTGAGGTGTACTCTCTTACATAAGATAATGCAATATGTGTCTGTACATTATCTATCTCTAGTGTTAAGTTAGTGGCTGTCGAATTATGTTGATGACATCCGAGAGCACCTCTTCCCTTTCTTAAGGGGTTAAACCACTTTGAGGCACCAAATAAAAAAAAATGAGGCAACTATCGCACAAGGGCGTGCAGTCAGAATAAGAAGAATAACTTTTATCTAAACATATATTTGAAAAAAAAATCGAAATTAAATATTTACTGGGCAGAATATTATGAAATATTAAAATCAGAATATGTTATTTATTGTAATTAGAATATTAAGAGATATATATCTCTTATTTCGGCATCTTTTCAAAATATATACTTAGGAAAGTCATGCTCCTTGTTCTCACTGCACGCTCCTGCTATCGTGCACACAAAATTTGTTTTATTATCATTATTTACACCATACATTGGTTGGTATTTTTAATTAACAAATTATTTTCAAAATTTCAAAATGGCGGAGTTATGTGCTGTCCTGCAAAGGTCCTTCTCCGCGATGCGCGCAGTTGGTGGGGATAATTATGTCGCCAGGGTAAAATGAAAAACTTAATTATTTTCTTGTTGAATGATGTAATGTCTTTAATGTAGCATGTCGCCAAAAATTAGACTGAAAGCAATTAGAAAATCATTTAAAAACAATCATAAAAAATTCGAAGTTTTAAATTCATAATAAACAAACGACGCATCTAAAAAAATCCTTAGCTTTATTGTACAAAATTTTAACAAAAGCGGCTGAATAAATTTTGATATATTCCCTTCACCAGACTGAAAAAAGGAGTTTCGATAAAAACGTAAAAGAATAATGAAATTCGTTTAAAAATTCACCTATCAAGCTAGCTAAGAGTTGCTATAACTCAGCCAATTTAGGGATTTTTTTAAAGCGACAAAAAATATTTTTTTGAAAATTAATGTCAAGTGGTATTCACAGCACACCTTGCCAATGTTGTCAGCACAGCGGTGATACAATTTTTCATCTTTCAAAATAAATTAGTGAGGGGTTCGTTTACTAACCGATTGACTGTAGGTACTGTAAAACGCACCTTTTTGTAAAATCCTTTCCATCAAATTAAATGTTAATTAAATTAGTGTAGGACTAAGGCCCGGTTGTTTCAAATTCGATCAAAGTAAGCGTAGAGTTTAAACTGAAATTTTACGTTCTCCACCAATCAGACGATCCGTTTTCGTAAAAATCTATGCTTTTATCGACCGCTTACTTTGATCGAACTTGAAACAACCGGGCCTAAACGATGTTAGTGTAAAGCGCCCTCGAGGCGATTTTTTTTATGAAAATGGCGCTATAGAAATTATCCATTTTTATTATTATAATGTACGACCAGATCAGTGGAACGGAACCCAGTCATGAATAGAGAACTATAAAAGTATATCATCAGCAATTGACGTTATACTTTTACAAGTATAACATCAATTGTTCTAAGTTTCAATATTAAGATTCGCGTATTTGCTAAATTCTAATATAATTATAGTATCTTTTTGGCGGTCCACGGAGGGGCAGCGGTAAGCGACACGCGTTAAGCGGCCGGTTTGGGCTTGCTGGCCCGGGTTCAAGCCCCATCTCCGGCCGTTTAATTTGTTTTTTAGCCGTGAATTCGAACGAAATTACGGACCCTACACGAAGTTACGGACGGACAGACAGGCAGACAATGAAATTATTATGTTTGATAAAAATAAATAGTAGAAGAGTTGAGTAGCTTGTTGGTGATGGTGTAGTGGTCACGACTGGTGCTGGCGGACGGTGACTCGACTCCGATTCCAGGACATCAGCAAATTAGGCCTATTTTATAGCACAAGCGTTACCTAAGCTTAGTTTGAAAATAATAAGAATATTGTTGCAACACGTATTCCGTGTTCGCATCTCTATTTGTTTAAAATATTGAAAATAAGCAATTACTCTACAAGCACGAAAAAACAACGCTTTCGTTTTAAGTAATAGGCGTGATGACAGATTTTGAAATAATCTTACCGAAAATAACATTATTTCAGTAATAAACAAGTTTTTACGCAAATAAAAATTGCATTTTCATCTACCTTGTTTTAATTTCGCGCAAAAACGCCCGCAGCTGTCACTTCGTCTACGTGACGTCAAGCCTTGGTAAACATTGCATTGTGTCTATGACAACAGTTCAAAAACACGGTAATGGGTACTGAGGCGTGACGTCATTCGCTCTGACTGGTGTTTCAGCTAAAATAGCGGATTGAACAATTTTATACTCTTTTATAATCTTTTTTTAAAATCCTTTCACCCCTTTCACAGTATTTTCTTCTCCAAAATCACTTATTCTTTAATACTTCATCATGCCTATTCTATTCTATTTCTGAAATATATAGGTAGGAGTAAAACGCGCTATGAGATATTTACTTGAAATTATCTTACGTTTGCTGCCACATAGTTCTAAGTTTCTTTTTTATGGGGGGGACTTAAATCACCTTTACCGTGACTTTTCACTTGTCTCGAGGATCTGTGAATTTTTTCGCACACAAAGAGCCCTTAAGTGGGTTGTCATCAAATGTAATCATAGAACTCAAATTTTGTTTTTGTTTCTTGTTGACAGCAAACTCTAAAAAGCAAGATTACTCTCCTCAACAAGCCATTTAATTGTGACATTGAAATGTTGTTTTTACAAAAATTTAATGACATAACATTAGTTATCACGCACTATAATTTGTCATAAACACTAAAAAAAAGTACTAACAAGAATTTATACAAAATTATTTTATTTCTTAATTATCGGATTCGCCAGCAGGAAAGGAAAATATAATTTAGCAAAAATTACGGTAATTATTCTGGGCATCATTACATACACATCTCACGGCAATCAATACGATAATACTGTGTTATTATGATTCAATGTCATTTTTTAGTCATTCACGAAAAAAATTCATGGACGCAATTTATTATTGTCATTAATTATTCTGATTTCAAGCACTGTTGTGGCATTTTTAACTCTAAATTTTTAAGTCACATGACTGGTAACATTGAGATTTTATGATATTTATAGACACGCAGATTTGACCTTGATTTTTGACTGACTCTTCTTAAATCTTTAATAAACAAGTACACCGAACAGAAACGTCAGGCTTTTGAATTTAGAAAACAAATTTGAAAAAAAATTACTACTTAATGAATTTTTGATTGGTGATGTATATTTTGTATAATTTCAATGGGATGTTTGATTACTATTGGGTAAATATTTTTCTTAGTATTTTATTAAATGTCAAATATAATTAATATTTCCGTAATTTCCATTAAGAAACGAACTTAAAAAAATAATTCTTTTTTAATTATTTCATTCATTTCATTCAATCAGTCATTTAAATTGAATTATAAGAAAACTGAACTATAAAACTTTTTTCTAAATCCACTATTTAAATGTAAAAAACACTGAAGACAACAAGAATTTTTATAGTTTGGAAAACAGTAGATATTTTTAATAATCAATGCAAAAATAATAATTTTTCTTTCAACTTTATAATATAATCAACACAAGCAAAATGTATGCACAAGCAAATATTTTGAGATTCAGTTCAACAAAGATAACTATATTGTGAAGAAACTTAAATAGTGTTAAATGTTCAAGTTTTTTGTTTGTAACACTGTGGAAATTCATTTTTAATATTTAAAAAAATGAGGGTAAACAACACTGTTTTATTCCACTATATTTATTTTGAATTATTAGAACGTTTTCGGGATTTCTCCCATTGTCAAGTTGTAAACGTACAACAAGTTGTAAACGTGTTGTTATTGACAATGGGAGAAATCCCGAAAACGTTCTAATAATTCAAAATAAATATAGTGGAATAAAACAGTGTTGTTTACCCTCATTTTTTAAAATATTAAATAGTGTTCCGGGATCATGTATTTTTGCTATAATCACAATGCATTTGGATATCCTATTTTCCACACACAAACTTTGCACTAAGACAAAATTTAAATCGAGTACCTACATCTTTTACACACGATTAAAAAAGTTAAAGTAAACTATTTTTAAAAACATATTATGCAAAATTACAAATTTAATTTCTCAATTTTGACACGTCTTATTAATGCAAGAAAAAATTACAGAGATATATTATTAAAAAGAATAATAATTTCATCTGGGAAAAGACAGACAATTTATTGTTGTCAAACGTCAAAGCGTTGCGTGTTTACATGATTACGTAACACAATATTGCAAATTATGGACCGAGTCTGGATTATTAATGTCTAATTGTGTAAAATTACATCTTGGGAATGGACCTGCAGAAGAGCGTTGTTTTTTCCTGAATAAGGCACGAATCGCCCGCCAAGAGTTCAAGAGAATATAATATACGTAATATATTTTCACGCTTTATACAGTAGCCGGCAAACATCTTGAAATTCTGCGGCGTAGTGGGGGGACGTTTGCGCATCTACCTTTCTACCAACGAGACCCAAATTTCGTCTTCTGCGCATTCCCCCACTTAGCCAAAGAATTTCATGAAGTTTGCCGGCAACTGTAACTACGCAAGCGTAACTTTTCGCTGGATTTATGTATATAACGTGGTGCAGTAAACAAAAGTAAATCAAAAATAAAGAAAAGAGACAAATTATGTACAAATATTCTTTGTACTAATAGCTATCCAACAAAAAAGAAAATAGACGATTGAAAATGTTTAAACTCTGTAACCTAGCTAAGCTACATATAACAAAGACAATACAAACAGAAATAATTAAAAATTACATTGAAGAATTACCATTACCAATGAATATCAGAACTGAAGATCAATATACAAAATTCAAGAAATACCTAAAACCAATAGAATATTACATAATCAAAACAAAAAAAACTAACCCATAAAAACCAAGTTTTTATTTTACTCCCTTTGTTTGTAAATAAATTAATCATTTAATTAAATAATTGATTGACTGAAAATGAAACATGTCTAGACAAATATCTATGTCGAAAATATCTAAAAATAACTCTTTCCTATTTGATTTCTTCCCAAAAAAACCGAAGTGTGCTGTCATCTGTGAACAAATTGTCATAAATTTTCGAAATTCGCAGTGAAGTACCTATTATACCTACCGACGGAGTAATTCAAATTTTAAATATTCCGTGACGTTATCAGGCCGCCGCGTTGGTAATAATCAAACTTTTGTAATGATTCCAATTTGAAAAAACCATTAAAATTTCTAAAAATCCAAAATTATACTATAATTAATTTTCTTTAACGAAAATTTGATATATCTTTTTGATCGTTGTTACGAGTCTACTTGCAAAGTTTCAGCTCGATTGGATCACGGGAAAAGGGTTAAAAATCGATCCAAAGTTTTTTCGTCAAGAAAACAAGCAAGCAGACGCCACGAGTTAAAAGAAAGGAAGTAAAAATAGTTAGAATTTAAAAAATAACTGTACTCCGAAAATAATTTGTCTACTTGTAATTGATTCACTAATATTTATTTTATGATGTTTATATTTCTCTATACTGTTCCATTTACTGACTAAGGCCCGGTTGTTTCAAGTTCGATCAAAGTAAGCGTTCTTTTAAAGCATAGATTTTTACGTTCTCCACCAATCAGACGATCCGTTTTCGTAAAAATCTATGCTTTGATCGACCGCTTACTTTGATCCAACTTGAAACAACCGGCCCTAATACATACTTTTTATTCATGCTCTAACATTATGTATGCATCATGTACTCCTGTGTCCCCAAATACAAGTTTTAACTTTTCTGGGGACAGTTAAACATGTATAAATAATGTAATATTCACTGTCACTATAACATGTATTTATTTTACTTTCAATAAAGAATTTAAAAAATAGATAAATTGTATAAAACGTACATAAGGTCATTTTGAACAAAGTTATGCAAAAAAATACGTTTCCATTTTTTGCAGTTACACAATTTGTCTATCGAAAATCGAAGACATAATATATATCTGTCATCCGGAAATGAACCTGGAAAATGCGTTAAATATAGTTTTAACTATGTACTTTTTACCTATTTTACAACATGGAAAACAAAAACAAGTGGTTTTAAATTATCGCAAATACATTGTAAGTATTCATACAAATCAAAGTTATAACGAACTGTTATATGAACTATATGTTAACGAAAAGTTATATGAACTATAGGAAAAATTTTCAAAAATTCAAAACACAAAAACAATAAATTTAACGATTCTGGTGTTTATAAGCTTACATGTAATGATTGTATTGTTTTTATATTGGAAAAACAAGTCAAAATATTAACACACCAGTCAGAGCATCTAATATTTTAAAATAATTATGGTTTTTCAGAATTTTCGAATCAACGAATAATAAATGAAAACTTAAAAAATATTTATTTTACTTATTAATAATGTTGCTCTTAAATTCGATAAATTGGAGTCGTTGGAAATAAGCAAAACATGCAAAAATAATCAAAATATATTAAATAACCAATCCAATCCTAAATATATTTCCAAAAATTTCCGATATTTAATGTCACTCTCCATATATTCTCATCAAAGTATATTTTTACATACATTTACACAGCCAGGCTTTCTTAAATTATACAAAAAAAATATATAGGAAAGGTATACGATTTAATGTTGTTGATTAAATTTTCATCACTCTGCGAAAAAAATTGCCATTATTTTCGAAATCGATAAGATAAATATAAACTATGCTAATCTCAACACGGGTTCTTTAAGTGAGACAGGCATAGCCCAACCCAAATTGTTTATAGCATCTGAATAAGAACAAGTAAATTAAAATAAAGAAATAATAAATATACAAACTCAAGTGGTTACACAAAGATCAAAATAAATTTAATTAAAAAGAGATTAAATTATTTATAGCTATCCTCCAATGAATAAAAAAGTTACATTTAATAGTAAAGAAAACAATATAGTTATATAGCGACGATAAAACAATATTCAGTCGGAAATGTTATGTATGTTATAGCGGCAACATACATTTGATGAAAATAAATGTTCATTTGAATATTGTATTTTACCAATTTAGGCAATGAAAGTGTATTGAATAATTAATTTACAATTTCACTGCTCAGTATCGGAATGTGACACTATTCTGCAATATGTAATATAATATGACAATGACAATCTGTGCTATTCTGAAAATAGTAATTTTGGGATGTCTGTTCTTTATCCCAATTTTGACAGGTGTGGGAATGAAATAGCTACAATTAGCAAATAATAAGGAAGGATGGAAGGGTATGGAAGAGGCCTATATCCAGCAGTGGAGAGATGAAGACTGAAGAAGAAGAAGAAGATGATCATCTCATTCTGTTATCATCTGTCTTCCTCTTTTGTATGGAGTCAATAATATGGTGGTTGATCCATTTAACTCAATCGATGCATTTTTTTATAATATGAGATCTTATTAAAAATATTGTGATCTAATCTGTCAAGTGACTCATCATTAGGGATGAGGTCGCTGAAGCGACTTGTAAGTGTTGATGTTATATTAAGTATTGGCTTGTAATACCGTGTCGAAATCAGCTGATTTCTATTCAAACATATGTAGAAGGTAGCATATTAAATTGTCTCTCTACGTAGGAAGCGAAAGTCAAATGAAATTGTTACTGAACTCTAGTCAAATGAAGAAAATGCAATATTTATGTGAATTCATAAATATTTGAATCGATTATCTTATTCTGGTTCTTTTGTTCGATCGACGCGGTGTATAGTGACCTTAGAGAAAAGGGTAATATTATTATATATTATGCATGCTTAAGGGCATTGATTGAACGTTCGCACTCACAAAAACTAAAAAATCCTAAGAATTATGAATAATGATTTTCATTGAATATGTAATGTAACGTGCCAGAACAGACGTCTCAAACAGGTGAACAGTTTCAAATATCTCGGTGTAATAACATCTCAGGATAGAAAGCAAGAAAGTGAATTGGATAGGAGGATAGGAGCCGCAAGCCAGGTAGCACGATCCCCGTATTATCCCGTACTTAGAAAAGCGGAGCTCAGCCAGCGAGCAAAGTTGACAGAATTCAAATCAGTTTTCAGGCCAAACCTACTGTACTGCTACCAGCACTGGATCTTGACCGAAAGAACTCGCTGAAGGCTACAGGCCGCCGAGATGGGATTTCTACGAGGAATAGTAGGAGTTACCAGAAGGGACAGAATCGGAAATACTCAAATAAGAAAAAAAAAATATATTTATATATAAAAAACTCGAAGTAGAACCCTTATTGACGTTTATCAAGAAATCACAGTTGCGGTGGTTGGAACATATCTTGCGAATGCTGGCGTATAGACTGCCAAAGCGGATATTTCAGGCAAGACCAGAAAGCAGAAGAAGAAAGAGAGAAGAAGGGGCCGTTCTAGGAGGACCTGGCGGAAATAGTTGGAGGACTGCGAAGCGAGGTTGCAACTAAATTGGGGCGATGTGCAGAGATATGATTTATCTAAGATACAAGTATTTGAAATACAGATACAAGATGCAAAATACGTATTTTCATATTGTATCTGAAATACTTTTTTGAATGT
>JADDOH010019403.1:0-16207 GCA_016648135.1 Agrypnia vestita
ATATATATATATATATATATATATATATTTTTTTTTAATTATTTTCATTCATACTATCAAACTTCTCCATGCCATCGCACGCAAGGGCAATAAAATGAATAATTTTGAAAGCGTGGGTATTAATTTACGAAACTGGCAGGAACACGAAATAGTTTGTACTATAAAGGTCTTAAATTGTTCAACGAACTGCCAAATGTGAAAGAAGTTAATTGTCTCGCGTCTTTTCGTGGGTTAAGTGCGAAATATGTGAAAAGTAAGTTTAATGTATGATCATGTTATGTAGTTTCATGTTTTTTTTCAAATTTCTTCACTTTGTGCCAGATGTGAAAATATCTTTATTTTTATGATTATTAATGTTGATATATTTTTGGAATCTTTACATTTAAGTGTTATGTTAATTTATGTTACTAGATGTAAAAATGTGTTCTTTTTACAATTAAATAAAAAATATACAAACAAACAAACAAAAATATAACCTTAATTAATTCTTCTCTTCTCTTCTCTCAATTTTCCCGTTACAGCCACCTTACACTAGTTGCTTCGGCTCATTTTTCTAGCTAACCTAATCTAATCTAATCATTATTTATATTTAAACTTAATTATTTATATCTGAACAAAACAAACTTTTGATCACTTCATCGTATATTGACTCTACAACCCCCGGTGGATCTTTGCCTCCTCAAAAGTCTTCCTCCACTCATCTCGGTCTTGTACCAGCTCTCTCCAGTTCTCTACCTTCCACCATTATTATGTCTTTGAGAAAGTTTTTGCTCCATCTGTGTTTTGATCTTCCTATTGGCTTTGAATTCATCAGGGACTTCGGTGCTTGGTCTTCCCTATTTTATATACTTTGTGACGCTTAGCTCCTTAAACAAAGTACAGAAATCATTGTTGTAGCGTCTGCACCAAACCCCACTGTCTAGAATCTTCAAAGATACGCCTCAAATATTTGCTTTCCAGAATATGCAGTGCTCTCTCATTCCTCTTGGTCAGAACCCATGTCGCAGCTGTATATGTAAGCACTATCTGATAAGAGTTTTGTACATTAATACTTTAGTATTTCTGGACAGCAGTCTACATTTTATCTGATATTGATCACTTCTTATCCGACAACTTCACTTTTTAAAAATTCGTATGTTCGGTAATACAATATGGAAAAATTACGTCGTGGCTAGGAAGTTAGTTTGTGAATTCATAATGTACACTTTACTGTACTTACATATTTATTTTTAAATTTACAAATAATATGAATTAATTTGAGAAAACTGATAAACTTTATATAAACCATACTGATTGTACTGTACTGCATCTTCATCAGGACGAACGCACAATAACTTCCATAACTTGTAGAAGGATATACCACACCTCCTACACCACGGTAGGATCTACCACATTGTTCTACTACAAGGGTGTTTAAAACTGTTTTACAGACGTCTTTGAAGCTTAGAGGCAATTAAAAATAATTATAATGAAAGATTTCTTTCAAACATCAACACAAGGACGACTTCATCACGGACCACCTTGTATTTGCAAAAATCAAAAATTCACCTATGACGTGAGGAGCTGCATGCTAAACGCACTCATTACATACACTTCCACAATGCATCGCATGCTTTAAAATGCGTAACAGTGCTAATGCACGCAAAAATATACAAACATTAGTATACACCCTTAAAAGAGAGACCCCAAAATCCCTTAAGCGTTCTAGTATGCAAATGCTTACGGAGTCCTACGTGCACTTATAAACTGCAGCCAGTTTTATTCCAGATGCATCTGCAAATTCCGCGAAAATGCAGTACCCATCAATCTCTACATCCATTTTTAAGTATTCTTAATGTCTATTCATATTTAGATTTGTTGAATCTGAAGTTTAGGCTTAGCGAAATGATAGAATATTTTTGAAAAACAGATTTTTATGTAGGGGTTATTAATTACAGCTTGCCAACTCAGTCTTAAGGGTAGATTTGGCGATGTTGATTGATTGAATCTCGTGAGATATTTGTGTGAGAAACATTAAATTAGAATTTTATGTTGATGTTTTCAATGCTAATGTATTTGAAATTTTAATGTGAAGCAGTTTTTGATTTAAAATCTTATCTATCTTCCGAATGTAACAAAATACTATAAGTTGATTTGTTAAATTATGTTTGATTAAAATATTAGTTTCCCGTCATTATTGATGGATTTATTGAATAATTGGATTAATTAATATTTTGTAAGTCTTTCTTAATTTAATTAACATTTAACTATTTATTTAAATTTATAAACAGTTACACGCAATAATTTTATATACTTTGTATAAGGATCTAAGCGTCCAAAATATATTATAAAATTAGGAAAATTTCGATAGTTGGTCATGCGGGAGAGTAATAGAATAACTTATTTCCTGCTGAATACAAGACAATTATTGCAAAGGAACTTGGCAAGGCCAAAACTTAAATAGAGTGATAATCTATTCAAAAATAGATCTCCAGAAGACTGGAGATCCAGAACTAGAGGAAGCTGGTATCCGAGATCAGCGGAGGAAGACTATTGAGGAGGCCCAGACCCACCGGGGAGTGTAGAGCCAAGAGTGATGAGTAAATAGAAGCTTAGACCTGGTCGTCCATCGTCCAGTAATTTTAAAGTATTATTTGACGTGCTAGGCTAGCATCATGTTTGTTTACTGAAATGTGGTGTTAAAAAAACTTGGAAGCTCATACAGCTGTAGATTCTGAATGTAAAATCATCTGTTCTTCTTGTAATACTTGTTCGTTCATCAATTGTTAGCGATCATGCTGGCTATACTTAATTTACGAAAAAAATGGACAATTAACTACGATGTTACAAAATCTTAGCCAATTCTCATATTGACTGAAAGTCAAACATGGAGACTTGTGAAGAATATGTCTCGATTGGTGTTTCTGGACGATATCTATAATGATTAATTATTCTATGTAGAAGAGAGAAATAGTCTTCTGGCAGAACGTCATAGTTAGAATAGTCAAAAGTTTTGTAGTGCTTCTGTCTATTTGAGGATTATTTCGTCCATTTATTCTATTTGCGATTTTAATTACCGAAACCAAAATAATTGAGTCTAATAAATGACAATATATATAAATAGGTATAATGTCACATAATATCGAAGATGATTATCAATAAATATCAGATAATAAATATCCAATAATTTTTCGATTCTTCACGGCTTGTTGGTTCAATAAATACGCCGATATGGCGGTCCTGCCAATATAATCGATGGAAGGTGTCATAGAATTTATCGTCGGATAATTATTATACTGGGGCTACAAAACTCCTTTATCCATTCAGAGTCTCGGTTAAGCACACGTTTTTGAAAGAAAATATCGCGGTTTTTGCCTTTTCATTGTATCCATTGTAGCCCCCCTTTCAGCATAAATTTTGTCAACCCTGTTCGAATCAGGGTTGCCCTAAAACATTTTCTTAATTAAAATACTTTTTTCTTGTGAATTCATTTCTTTCATATCTAAAATTAGATTAATGAAATTCCAGGACAACAGCAATATAAATAAAAGAAAATTGATCGGACACGTATTCCGTGTTCACGTATGTATTTATTTTTATTAAATCATCAGTTCTAAAACATCGTTGTTTTGGTATTTTATTAATTGATTAAATTAATTTTGTGTAATGTAATTAATATTCAAACTCTATTTACGTCCCCTCTTCTGCGCCTAATGACCACGCCCACATA
This sequence comes from Agrypnia vestita, assembly GCA_016648135.1. Classification (NCBI taxonomy): domain Eukaryota; kingdom Metazoa; phylum Arthropoda; class Insecta; order Trichoptera; family Phryganeidae; genus Agrypnia; species Agrypnia vestita. Next base: position 3,710 of record JADDOH010019403.1, read on the forward strand.
CCCACCGGACTCTAATTTCTACCCCACTCTTCACGCCGTCCTTTAATGCTAATTTTAGTATTAGTGTCATTATTGAAGATGATGCGTTAGCACTGAAATTTTTTTAAATAAATAGTGTAAGTAACTAATGTTGACATTTTTAGTATTATTTTTTTAATGTCAACTTTCCCTAAGTAACATACACAAGAAAGTTTCGAAAAAAATTATTTTGTGTCATTGTAGAAGAAAGTATGCATCAAATTAATAACTTTTCTATAATGAAGATCAGACGATCGCCTTAACAATTTTTTAAAGTGTCACTAGGTCCGTGTGTTTTCTCTTGCCGTATGTATCAACGAAACATTTTTAAAATTAAAATATTAGCTTACCCCCCGGCTTCGCATACCTTTAGTCATATTTTATCAATTTGTGTATTAACCTTAATATATAGATATATGTTGCTGCAGATTTTTTATAGAATTTCTTGAATTCTGCAACTTCTCAATAGAAAGTATTTTAAAATCTCTTACTGTTAAGGCAGCGTTCGTAAAAAACGCATCGCTTGACTATTTTTTCATCGACTTTAGTTGTAAAATGGGTCACCACGAAAAGCCCTTTTATTTTAACGGGATAATATATAGCCTACGTCTACCCTCAAAGTCTTTTCTAAGTATAGGTGAAAAAATTTTTGAAATCGGATGAGTAGTTTCAGAGATTACCTCCTACGTACAACTATACAAACTTTACCTTTTTATATTTTAGAAGGGTGTTTGTTAACATTTATCCCAGCCCTGTTTACGCGTAAGGGTCTCGTTCTTCACGTCATCACAATGTTTTCACCGTGCGTGATTTAAACATCTGTGTTTACCCCTTGCCCGGGGTGGCACAAAGCCTCCACCGTACGATATCGCATGGCATAATGAGGCTCGGCTAAACATTCAGGGGGTGAGGTCGAGCATTAACATACGTCATTGTCGCGATGCGGTGCTCCACGTATTCCTTGAAACGTAATAAGACAATTTTATTGTCGGTGTATTCTAGTAAATTGTATTTTTACTCCCTTTATATTGACTCGTGGCGTCTGCTTGCTTGCTTGCCTGCTTGCCATCGAAAAAACTTTGGATCGATTTTTTACCCTTTTCCCGTGATCCAATCGAGCTGAAACTTTGCAAGCAGACTCGTGGCGACGATCAAGAAGATCTATCATAATAGGTACTTCATTACACAAAGCATGAAGTGACTTATCAAAGCTCAAAACATCTGACATTTTAGAAATATATTAAATTACTGTAAGTTTAGTGTTATGTTATATGTTTTAATTCGTCTTTAATTATTGTTATATTTTACAAAAAAGGGAGCATAATAAAAAGTTGGTTTTTATGGGTTACTTTTTTACTTCCTTTCTTTTAACTCGTGGCATCTGCTTGCTTGTTTGCTTGACGAAAAAACTTTAGATCGATTTTTAACCCTTTTGCAAGCAGACTCGTGGCGACGATCAAGAAGATCAATCAAATTTTCGTTAAAAAAAATTAATAATTATAGTATAATTTTGGATTTTTAAAAAATTTTACGCTTTTTTTCAAATTGGTATCATTATAAAAGTTTGATTACTACTAACGGCGGTCTGGTAACGTCATGGTATATTTAAAATTTGAATTACTCTGTCGGTAGGTATAATAGGTACTTCACTACAAATTTCGAAAATTTATGACAATCGGTTCACAGATGACAGCACACTTCGGTTTTTTTGGGAATAAATAAAGAGATATTTTTAGAGATTTTTGGCATAGATATTTGTCTAGACATGTGTCATTTTCAGTCAGTCAATTATTTAATTACATGGTGGTAAACTTAATTTACAAAGAAAGGGAGTAAAATGAAAACTTGGTTTTTATGGATTACTTTTTTACATCCTTACTTACGTCACGCCGCAAGGGAAGATAGAACGCCACACTCTTATGTCCTGTCACATAACACTCTCTATATTATACATCTTCGCACGTAAGCTCGACGAGTGTTGAGGCTCCTAAAAGGAACATCTTCAACTTCATCTTCACAACAATCTTCTTATCTTTTATTTGAAATAAGGGGGTGTATGATACATAAAATGACCGCGCAGATGCAGAGTCCTTAGTTTTCAAGGTCAACGCAGTCTTTGTTGTTGCTGTAGCCGGGCCTCGTGATTAAGGATCCCCTGGCCATTCTGACTTAGTTGATGTCATCGTCGAGACTTTTTTAGAAGGAGAAGCCGTGCATATTTATTTATTTATTTATTTAATTCCCTTACGGGCTTTTACAAATATACAGAAAATTTTAAAAATAACATAAGACAGATAAAATAATAATACAGTTAAAAGGTACAAATAATAATAGTTAAAAAGTAAAATAATAATACAGAAATATTTATTGTCCATTTCCATTTCAATTGTATCAGCTTTGTCCTATACACAGTTATACTATCAGCAAAAATGTCAGTCACCTCTGCATGTTCATTCCCTAATGAGTGTAATCTTGGAATTACAGAGTTTGCTAATGCATTACTTCTGACATTTCCACTATAATATTAATTAATATTATTAATTCCACTATAATATTAATCCACTATAATTACAGAGTTTGCTAATGCATTACTTCTGACATTTCCACTATAATATAATAGAATAATGCACTGTGTCTTCATGACCTCGATGGGGCATATAAGTCGATCAGACTAACAATCTGGGGGGAATCAATCATGCTATTTATGATCCTATAAAGAAATATTAGGTCTGTTTAAGTTTAATAGTCGTAAATAACTATATATATGAATTTGTTTAGAATGAGAAAGATGTTACACGCCATCAAACTCACCGGCCACACCGCGGCGAGACGATCGGTGTGCAGCGGTGTGTTGAATGCCATAGAGGGCAGGGATTATGGGAAAGATAAGGTGGAGTAAAAGTCTATGGGAAGGATAGGATTTAGGATAGGAAGCCCTCCTCCTTTATCCAGGCTTGGGACCGTCACCGGCATTCGATTAGAAGCGTTCATCTAGCTCTGGAGGCGAAGGTAGATGAACGCCTCTTCGAATTTTGTGGTCTATCACGTGACACGCATCGGTCCTCGGCATGACCAAGTATTTCAAATTACGAATATTACATTTTTTTTTTTTGTTTTTTTATTTATTATTATTTTTTTTTTTTACATCTCAGACCCACAAAACATCACATTGATATTTGTCTGTAGGTGCATCAATACATATATATAAATAAATTGTAATTACCAGAAATACATTCATATTAATTAATTACAATAGATCTTATAAACTCAAATACAAATCAACAATACTATACAACAATACAAGAAAAAATACAAATATTACCAAAATCAAAATAAGTCTCTTTTATTTAATAACATATTCATTAATTCTGTATTTTGTCCTTTTTTATTAATATCCATTTTGACACGACATGGGATTTTATTTAATATTTTTGGTATGACATATTTTAATGTTCTTTGTCCATATTTATTTATGACCTTCGGTATTCGTAGTCCTTCTTTAACCGTAAATCTGGTACTATGTTTATGAATCAATCTATGCTTATATGTCCCATCTTCATGATATCGTGTAATTAGTTTGTACCACAAGATAGCATTAATTGGCATAGAGCCTTGTTTCTTGAAGAGTTCCTGTATATCTTTAGTAGCACTTTCTTTATTTATTAATTTTATAGCCGAATTTTGAATATTTTGAATTTTTCTAATATTAGTTTTGCAAGTTAGACCCCAGCTAGTTATTCCATACCTTATTACCGATTCCGCTAAAGATTGATATATAGTTTTCATAGTCTGTATCGGGACATAGTATTTAATCTTATGCATACATCCCAATACAGTTCTCAACCTCTTACATACCTTATTTACCTGAATATCCCATTTGAAAAATGTATCTATGGTAATACCAAGACATATTTCGCTTTATTTATCTATGCACAGTTAAATTAATAAATTTAGGTTGTCGTTAAAATAATAATAAGAATTAAATAAAAACCGCTCCAGCCTATGTAGATGGAAAGAATTTGATAATCTTAGCGTGATAAAATTCTCTTTCGTTTCTCCACTTGGAGCAGAAAGCAATCACCCCCTGCAAAGCGAAGCAACCACCCTTATAGTTAACCCCCGTGCCAAAAGGCATTTTAGGGCCATTTCGCTTCGCAGAGCCGTGTGGACACAAGGGCTGTTAAGTGCAACAGTTGTCTTGTGTTAAACAAAGTTTTTACCTGAAAAACTTTGTCTCCGAAACTTTTTTCCTAGCTGTACAATTGTTCGGGGTGTTTGAGCTAAAGTATTTCAAGTCATTGTACTTAAAAAGGAACGTTGAAAAATAATTTTCCGAAATTAAAATTATGTCACGGAATCGTGGCTGTGTGAGGCAATCGAAACGCTCAAAATAAATTATCGTTTTATTTATTCACCAAAGTCACTGAACATGAATTTAATCGGAGCACCGTTCTTTAATTTACTTGTTTATCAACGCCCTAGTGGGCTTTTACAATGTATAAATAAAGTTGCAAGAATTTTTCATAAACATAAAACACTAAATAAGATAAACTTAAAAGTTAAAGAAAGAAAACATTTTCTAGAGAAATGAACAACAACTAAAACAGTTTAAATAAATATATATAAACAATGATTAGTAGATATATAAGCAAACAGTTAAAAACCTTTGATATAAAAAAAATAAAATAAAGATAATTAAGATAAATATGATACGAAGATAAAGTAAACCAAAAAATAATAGATAGAAATAAAACATATTTTAAAAAGAAATGAACAATCAATAAGATACTTTTAAATAAATAAATATATATAAATAATGAACAGTATAAAAGTAAACAGCAATAATTAAAACCTTTAACAAATTAATAAAATAGTTAAAATAAAGAATAATTGATAGAGAACAGAAAAAAAATTTAGTCCATTAAACTGTACTCAATTCTACTGGCACCATATAACTCTATGTAATTCTTTAATTCGGCTATGCACCTACAACAAGTCAAGTCGACAACTTATTTCCAGGGCGATGCATGCGTTTTTCGCAATTTTTTAATTCAAAAAATTTCACAAATTTCACAATTCGCAGTAATTATCACTCCTGAATGACTTGTTTCTGATATAATAATGCACGTTAATTAAATCGCTCAAGTTCGCACTAGAAAACTTCTCGCATTTCGGTATGTATCTACTCTCGTATTTTTTCGCTGGTCGTCTGCTGTTGTCGACATCCAACGACAGGCGACCAGCGTCTGGCGTTCTGCTAAATCATGACAAGAGGGAAATTTCACATATTTTAAATACCGATGAAAATATATGAAATAGTGAATCTGATTCATAAATATTAATTATATTTTATGAATCAGTATGGATAACGTTCATAATTTTTATTATTAAAATCTTTAAAAAACGACTCCTCGAATGCGCATATGATTGGTTGTGACGTATCAAAATCATTTTTATACAAAATTACAAAAAAATTATAATAAGAAAAATCTTTTTTATGCAGACGTATTTTTAAGACCAAAGTAAATACGGCGTTTTATGCTCTCTGCCTACCCCTGCGAGGAAAACGTATCGGTTGATTAGTAAAAATAAATTTTTTACTCGTTGTGCTCAACGGCCTGCTGCCAGTGTATTTTTTTATTATTTTAATATAATAGTACCTACAAAGATTTTTTTTATTATTTAATGGATGCAAAATTAAATTATACTAATTACATTTAAATAATAATAATAATTTTGTCTGTGCCCTTCACCAGATAATATTAGTAGATGAAGAAAATAAATTTTGTTTTAAAGAGATCATTATACTTTATTAGAATGATCAAATAGATAACCACTAAAACATTTAGGAATGTTTTAAAAATTGTTTAATAATATTTATTATCGATGTATTAAATTAACGTTTATTTTAAATAGCAATCCTCTGTGTGGTGTACATAACCGATACTATGCGTTACTGATATGTATTGTAGCATGACTGTCTAGCGTGAAGTGACTCATAAATTTTGTCTCTTTTTCGCATAGATATCGCTATCGCACTCCAATGTGTGTATCAATACACGATACAATTTTGAAGTGTCATTACCATAAAATGATGACACCTGTATGAGTACAGGTTGTAAGCCCTGGGCCGTCGTATAAGAGACTTAAATACACGTTTCTCATATAAATGTCTTCGTTTCTATGAGACTTCTATAATTCATCTTAATTGAAGTGGAAGAAGATGGATATAAGGTATTTCGAAGATTGTCAAACGTTTTACAGAAAATAAGTTAGAAATCTTCTTTTCTTTCTTCTTTCTAAGCCTTCATCTTTCCACCGCTGAATATAAGCTTCGTCCATACCCTTCCATCCTTCCTTGTTATTTGCTGGTTGTAACCATTTCTTCCCCCCACAGCGATATATCGTCGGCCCATCTCTTTTGACTCCGTCTTCCGACGCCTCTCTAATTTTCCCGAGGTCTCCATTTCCGAACTCTGGGAGTCCATTTTCTAGCATCCTTCATTGCAACCTGCCCACTGCCATTTTAGCTTCACTACATGATCCATGATATCTAGAACTCTAGTTCTGCGCCTAATTTCATCATTTCTAATTCTTAAAGCTTACGCCAAGCATGGATTTCTCCGTGGATCGTTGTATGCATTTGAGTTTTTCTGCACTTCCCAAGATGGAGCATAGGGGAAAGCTCGCCAGATATGGAGGGTAGGAGGGAAATAAAATTACTCTGGCAGACCAACAGGCAGTAGCGTCTGACCCATAATGGGCGGCTACAAACAGCGTCTGTTCCCTATTTTAAGGGCGGCTGGCAAGCGTGGTGACTTAACCTTTCTTCTTTTAACCCCTTCCAAAATTGGAAATATTAAAAAAAATACAAACTTTGATGGAGCTTATCTATGGTACATAAGTATTAACATTGGACATTAATGTTGGCAAATTATTGACTTTAATTATATCATCATTAGCTTGTTCGTGTAGTTCTTCTTTTCTGTCTCGAACAAAAATGCACCGAGGAAAGTTTCATGTCAGTCCTGGAGGAGGAGATCTACGAAAATAGCTATAACGCGGCCATTTTATTTTTTTTGCAAAAAATATCCAGTAAAATAATTGTTTAATATGTACCTTAATAAGTGTCGATAAAAGAAATAAAAATAATTAATCAGCGCCTTGTAAAAAATCATCCAATTTCTTTCACAGATCGCAGTCCTCAAAAGGTGTGCTGTCCTACGATAGCACACGTTTTGAGACTCCAGGTGTGTACAGAGTTTCATACGATTGTGGAGCATTCTAAACAGGACAAACCAAATGAAATATCACTACACGTTTGAAGGAACATATTGGGGCAGTTAATAATAACTCCAATAAATCGGCAATCTGTGAACATGCATCCAAAGCGAATCATTTCATCAGATTTGACAAGACAAAAATCTTATCAACAGAACCACGCCATATACCTAGATTAGTGAGAGAATCCATTGAAATAATACAAACATCCCAATTCCAATAGTGACGACAGTTACAAACTATCAAGTATTGGCACCCTGTTCTCACGACTTTGATTCCGCCTTTAAGAGACATCGCAGAAAAACCCGAAGACGTAATTAGTACGCATTACATACACTCCACAATAAAGTGCATATACACCTCTGCCGTGATAGGGCGCTCTCCTGATGACGCTGAATAAGACTTCAGCGAAACGTCGATATTTGCTTCTCAGTGAAATATACGGTTCGTATAAAATATCCATTTTATTTAACACATAAATATGTCCAATGACCGTAATAATAACCTTAATAATGACCTTAACCTAATTTCTACCTTACTTCTACCTAAATAGTTAACCTATAGGTTTTTAAAAAAAATTGTATGGAAATTTTTCATCTCCGCATGTGACGTTTTAACATAGATTCATCATCTCCAACCCGGGATTTCAGAAGCTGTGTATATTTATATATAGTCATATAATATGTACATACATGTAAGCATATATTATAGGTACCGTGCGTCGGAACAAAGAAATCGCGTTCTTCGTAAAATATTTATATTAAAAATAAAAATTTCCAATACACTCATATGTTTAGCGTACACTTATGAGATATTTGATACAAGAATGTATAAATTCCACATGAGACTTCAGCGTTAAAAATTCAAGCCTGTGTGGGTGTAGTTCCGTCGTGTGGCCACACGGCACGCACACAGGCGCGCGTTCGTGCTCCGGTTCCGCGGTAGAGGGAGAAGAAAAAACAATTTTTATATTAAAATTGTACGGAGTCGCGCTGGCGGGAGAGAGAGAGAGGCGACTGTTACATGTCTGTCTGATACGGTGGACTGTGCGCTGATGGAGTTTTGAAAAATATTATTTTAATTAAAATGCATTATAGGTGTTATTTTCTAACCTTGACCTAAGCCTACAACCTAGAATGCGTATGATTTGGTGTTATATTTTTGCCATTCTCTTATATTATAACTGATTAATGATTGATTGATAATGTTGTTCTTAGGTTTTCACGGCCACTCAGAATCTTCAAGTTTGTGTTTACTGGGGTATTATGCCGTGTTGTTACGACCTTAACAGATAACAGATGAATCATACACACAACACAATACAACACATCACGACTTCGGCACGGTGTTGCAAGCCGATACTTAACCATAACACCAACACTCGCAACAACACATCAGCGTTCATGATGGACCCTGCAATGGGATCCAAAACATCGGCCCGAAAGGTCGTAACAACACGGCATAATACCCCAGTAAACATAAACTTGAAGATTGATGATGTGTATATGATTACACATTTTTATCGATTGTTGCGCGGTATGATCGATAATCCTGAAATTATTCAGAGCATTGGTTTGTATGTTCCTGAAAATTACATTGGACATCGTCAGCATAGATTGTTTCACATTCCAATATACACGACCAACCTGCCGATGGTTATGCCTGTTGGAAGAGCTATAGCTATGCTGAACAAAATTGTTTGGGTATTGATATATTCCATGTGTCTGAAGGGTTTTCCGAAGCAGGATTCTCCTACGCCTTTGATATGAATGAATTTATATACGTTTGATATTTTGTTGTTTGTATATTATCTCACTTGTTAATAATATTTACGAATTAATCGTATGTTTGTAAAATGTAAATGTTATTTTATAAATAAATAAATTGAAATTGAAAAAATTGAAATTATATTAGTACTGGATTAGTACCCAGATACTTTGATGACAAGATGAAGCTGAATAAGGATTTTCATTCTTACAATACAGGAGGAAGCGACAACATAAGACTACCGAAGAAAAAGAAAAACACCTCACAAATTTGTATGATGTATAAAGGTCTAAAAATCTTCGATAGCCCGCCAAAGGAAATTCAAAACACGGTGAATATAAGGAGGTTTAAACAAGAGTGCAAAAATTTGATTGTAAAAACTTTTAAATGACTAGATGGAAGTGAAATCATATATTAATTAGCCCACACAACATTATGTGTGGAACTAAATAATTAAGATAAAAAAATATGGGTTAGAGGGGTATGGACACTAAACCTAGAACTAATCCGCAATTTCGAGGCTTTTGAGATGTGGATCTATAGACGCATATTAAAATTTTCCTGGACAGAGTAACGAATAAGGTGAAGTCCTCCTAGAAATCATATAGGCGAAATCCTCTGGCCTATGGAAAAAGACCGAGAAGTGCTGCGAACTATCAAGATAAGTATCTGGAGTATCTTGGACATATTATGAGAGGACCAAAATATAGTCTAATTAGACTAATCTAAATCTAAATCACCAGGGAAACTTGGATGAAGAGTCGACTTAGACTATTCACTTGAGGCATTCGAAATGTGGATCTATAGAAGAATTCTCAAAATAATCTGGATGGACAGAGTTACGAATGAAGATGTTATGGCTCGAATGAATAAAGAAAAAGAAGTCATTAAAACAATAAAAATCCGAAAACTTCAATATCTAGGACATGTGATGATCCAGAGAAATACGAGATCTTGCATCTCATAATGCAGGGAAAGATCGGGCCCTGGAAGAAAGGAGGACTTCATGGCTGAAAAACTTGACACAGTGGTTTGGCCAATCTACTGTGGAGCTGTTTAGGGCCGCAGTAAACAAAGTCCGCATAGCCAACATGATAGCCAACGTGCGGTAAACGGACAGGGCTCGAGAAGAAGAAGAAGAAGAAGAAGATCCAGGAAAAAATAAGTGGTAAAAGAAGCGAACGAAGACTTCGCATCTCATGGCTGCGCAACTTTAGGGACTGGTACAAGTGTAACTCGATTGAGTTGTTCCGTGCGGCGGTAAATAATGTCGTATTCGCCAGAATGATCGCCGACTTATGATTGCAGATGGCACCATAAGAAAAAGAAAGAATTGGTGTCTCATAGAGGCGAAGCTATTTATATGGGAAAGTATGGATGGAAGTCTTTTTTGGCGTTTACATGGCTCACGCTCTGCCATTGGCTGGCTAAGTGATCACTTTACACAATGTAAGGTTCGGCGATTCCACACTTGATCTACCACACAAGTTCTAGGTGTGGTATTTTTGTACCTTGCTTACGTTTTTTAATACGGCTACGCTATAACCACGTATCGTTGAAATTTATCATTCCCATGATAGATGTCGCCGCTGGTAATGAGATTTTTTACTAGAGTATAAAGAGTATCCCTCTGGGGACAAAATCCAAAAAAAAATTTGAAAACACTCGTACAATACAACGTATTCAATAAAATATTGTGAATATATTTTTAACATTTAAAAAAACAAAGATGGCAAGCGTAGGCAGATAGAGTAGAATGACCAATTTTTACCTCGTCCACATTCATACATCTCTTAAAGCACACTATTCAGGCTTTCCTCCTTTAAGAAAACAGATATATTAAATGTGGTATATTTAATTCATTATTTTTCTACGGATGTTAATACCAAAGTAGGCCTTGAGACCTATTTACCCTAACGATACACATTGTTAAATCACTCAGAACTGAACCAATGATTGTCGTTTTCCGAGTGATGCTACCTGCCTATTGGTTTTAATTTCGTTGTCCCTGCATCACAGAGAATCGAGTGCCAGTAGCGTAGCGAGGAAAACAGCTTTAGCATTAAAATAATGCCGAACTGGGTGGCGAATATGCAGGGAAAATATGGGAGCGATTGCTCATCAAACTCCATCGTTAACTTTTTTAATCCTTTGTATTTTTTGTTTAAGTCTTTCTTACCGTAGTGTATAAATTTGTTCTTCCCCAAATTAGTTTTCAAACACATTGGGAATAAGATATTATAACAAATATTTTCATCATCATCATGATCTTCATCCCTTATCCTAGTAGGATTAGGGGACCAAAGACTCTTCCAACGACGAAGGTGCTTCCATATTCCACTGTCTTGTGCTGTGGTTTCTCCCAGCTTTATTTGGGGCGACCCGCTGGTCACTTTCCTTCCGGGGTTAACGAGAGGATACTTCCTGGTATTCGTTCCTCTGGTACTCTTAGCACACGTCCAAGACGCCATATTTTCTATATGAAGGAGTAGGAGTTTTTCAATATACCGAGTGTGTGCCTTATGTCGGCACTTCTCACTCTGTCCACCAGTGTGACTCCCGCTACCCCCTTAGAAAACTCATCTCGGCAGCCTGGAGCCTTGCTCTTACTCTCTCCGTCAGGATCCAAATTTGATGGCCATATGTAAGGGTGGGCTTGCACACAGTTTTTTCTGGACACTTAGTTCGGACTTCCTTATCACAAGCATTTTGTAATAATCAATATATATATAAAAAGAAACCCGTGTTTCCCTACCCGCCAAGTTTTCTCCACAACCAGCCACAACCACCCACCGGTGGTTATGGTGGTGGATAGCCCTTGTTGTCACATCGAAAATATGAGAGTTTGGTGGAGGTGGCTGTGCGTGGGTGGGAGTGAGTAACACATTGTTTTGTTATGGGAAGGCCGCATAGAAGGTTCCGGAAAAACCTGCTCTAGAAAGTTCTGGAAGGAGAATGTTCTAGAAAATTCCCGAAAGTGCTATGACGATCCAAATAGTGTACAAAAAATCTAATAATTAATTAAATAAATGCATATCTCGGAATCCGCACAATTTTAGAATAGGAAGTGATTTTTATCCATTGGTCGTGGCGCAGTGGTTTGGGGTGGCGCCCCCCCAGTCTGGGGCTATTGATTTTTTTCGCACAGACACACGAGGGGTGGGGGTGGGGGTGGGTGGCTCCCCCCCCCCCCTATACTACTTGCCGTATGTTCTGGGTCCTCAGGCCGCCCCTTCCTGCCGCCCCCACCCCAATAGATGCTGCAGGTTTCCCACGTTTTCCTATCCTCCAGCCACTTTCCGTTTTCCTCCGAATTCCGCGGGGAGGGGTATTACCGGGAGGAGAAATATGAGTTATAAAGAAGTTAGCGATGTACGAGTTAGTGAATGTTCATCTACTTGTGTCCCTGACTCCCTTCTTTCTTTCTTTCTT
>JADDOH010019404.1:0-10719 GCA_016648135.1 Agrypnia vestita
TACCGCAGCTGTCAACATAAGCTCATCGGGTGACATTTCCGCGACAAGATATGCGAGTCCCGGTGTGTACACGTCAAATGGCCGCGTCATTGTCCCCGAAACATGAGCGTAGATGTTGATGCGACATGCCGAGCGGAATGTTTAGCGATTTGTCCCCTAGTGAATACATGGCTTAATAATAAAGGTTTAAAATTGAATAATTTAGAAATTTTTTACATTAAGGAGGCGGTTAATAATAGAGCACCCCTAATTAACAACCAAATTAATTTTCCATATAGCCTTTTGTTCAATTTAATGTTCACAAAAGATGGTGTAACACCCACTTTAGACCCCGCCCCCTCTCACTCTCTTTCGGTAGATCCCTGATGGTTCATTAGGCTAATCAGTGCATGTTTGTCCCTGACAAGACTAACACGCATGTGATAAATAATTGGTGGAAGTGTAACAATACTATGGTTGAGGTGTGTAGTGTTGTGAATGTAGTGGTGTAGTGTTGGTCCTGACGAAGAGACGGGTACGTCTCGAAACCGGTAGACTTTAAATCTGGTAGTGGTTTTTACAAAGTTAACTAACAATCTGTTATTATTTTTCCGCCCAAACAAGCGAAACACGGGAGATGATTTTTGGTGGAGATATTGTAGGGGACATTAAGACGTATACTTGAATTTTGATATGTTTCGATTTGAGCAGAACAGTACCAATGTGGAAGCCATTCGCAAGATCCAACAGGCTTTAGGGGATGATTCTAAGAGCATTTAACGGATAAACAATGTGATTGGCTAAGTGTGGACTTTGATCAAGCAGGATCGTCGAATCACAATGCGAGAACCTGCGAACGATGTGGGGGTAAGCATTAGATTGCTACATTCTATTTTTATCGAGGACTTAGGCTTGAAGAGGGTGTCCTTGAAATTTGTGCTGAATCTTATATCGATGGAGCAGCTCCATCACAATATTGATTACCTACCATACATGCATTATTCGCATCTAATTTGAGACTTCTTGGTCAAACATAGTGTAACGAGGCTAAAAAGAATCATGCACTCCTGTCGAGTGACAGTTGTTTGAAGTTGTCACAGAACTATCAAAGACTCTAGAACGGCCTAGCATAATCTACGGCTTTTGGGAAGCATCGTGAAATATCGATAAATGCCTGGAAGCCACGGGAAAGTTCTCCTGTACAATGGGAACGCCTAGAAGGTTCGATTTGTTGTTTGAGCGCGCTTGCCAGCGAAACCAAAACGAAAGCAGCCGCGGGCTGCGGAGGCCATGGTGGCCAACCTAGCGATAATTCGAGAGCGAATAATCTGGAAAAGTTCTTACGAAGCGAAATAAACCTAAGCTAATAATATGTGCGGAAACTGGATGGAATGTTCTAGTGAATAATGAATAAAGTGTTAAAGCGATAATAAAGTGTATATTTACGAGTGATAAATTACGAAATACTGTAATTAATTTCCAGCGTTCCATTATTTCTTCCCGTAGGCGTGACACGTAAAAATAGCATTTTTCTGATTTGTCAAGCGGTATTTTTAAATAAAATTGTATGGATATTTAAGTCAACAATATTTCTTTGAGAAAAATCTTGCTTAGAATAGGATAACTAAATGATTGTTATTTTACAGGTGTTTGGCTAGAAAATTACATGTATTTTGAACAACCTGATGTACATTTTAAATATCAGTATATGCTCATAGCTGAAACTGATGTAATTGAGCAAGTTATCAGCTGTGGCAATATAAATATAACCAGTTCCGAAAAAAGGTCTTTGGACAGAATTGTTATTTTATTAAGGTAAGACTACCTAGACATAATATCAAGACAGACCTGCACGTGTTAAGCGAGTGCCCAGCGGACTGGACAGTACTTGTACCGCTGTGGCTTGTACTATGTACTCTCTGACATGGCTCAGGGTGATTTTTGGCTATTTCTCAATTTAAAAATGGCTCCGAAATGGATCTGATTCGTATCAAGATAAGACATTGTGTAGAACGCGACGGCCCAGTTGAACACCATTCTAAATATGCGTTACAAAAATTGTTCCAACAATGATGGAATTGCTGGGAGCATTACCAAAAGAACTACAATGATGAAGATCAGATTAAATATAGTGTGAACGAAATAAGTGTTGTTGAGGAATCAGGGTGCATGTTCAGAAATCTGACTATCACAAAAGCAGGTATAATTTAAACGCTTATTTATCAGAAAGTACACGACTCAGATGGAAGATAATAAATTCAATGCCCCTTGAACCTATAGGGATGAAACAAGTTTTAAATAGTTGCTTACAAGCTGCTCTATGCATATGATACAAAAATAGACCAGACAAAGTTTGTTAACTTTTGGCGAAAGCTTGCAAAAAATTCGTAATATTGAAGTATTTCGTTGATAAGAGCAAGTAGATATCGTGAAGACAATTGTAAATTCATAAATTTTAAAAGTATTAGGCTTTCTTGAGATGGATCCAGATTCTTAAAAAACTAACCCAAAAAAAGCAAGTTTTTATTTTACTCCCTTTCTTTGTAAAATATAACAACAATTAAAGACGAATTAAAACATATAACATAACACTTAACTTACAGTAATTTAATATATTTCTAAAACGTCAGATGTTTTGAGCTTTGATAAGACACTTCATGCTTTGAAGGTTAAATTCTAAAAACATTTGTCAGTCAATTTAGATTTTCGAAGTTAAATTAGTGAAGTACCTATTATGTATACCGACGGAGTAATTCAAATTTAGAAAATATTCCGCGACGTTATCGGGCCGCCGTTGCTAGTAGTCAAACTTTTGTAATGATTCCAATTTGAAAAAACTATTAAAAATTTGAAAAATCCAAAATTATACTATAATTATTATTTTTTAACGAAAATTTGACAGATCTTCTTGATCGTCGCCACGAGTCTGCTTGCAAAGTTTCAGCTCGATTGGATAACGGGAAAAGGGTCAAAAATCGATCCAAAGTATTTTCGATGGCAAGCTGGCAAGCAAGCAAGCAGACGTCACGAGTTAATTTAAAAGGAGTAAAAATAGAAAATACTGTACATATAATTGGCGTCAATTTATTTATTGGATAATTTTACTTAAGTTCAACGAGATATATTAATTAGATGACCATATAAATGTTATACTAAATATTTTCTATATACCTAAATAAACAGAACCGCTCGTATTTTGAGAGAGAGAATACAACATTAATTTAATGAAAACACAGAACTATTAAAAAAGTGCGCTTACATTTCATAAAGAAATTAAAAAGTTTAATAAAAACTCCGAATTTCACAGGGTAAACATAAAGTTGTGCAAAAACGAACGGTCTCCTATTCAAATGTTATGATGAATAAATATTCATCCTCTGCCTTTGCTCCGACGTAAACAGTTATTGAAGTCCACTGGAAATTGGATCTAGTTTTCCCAAAGGAAGAATATAAAGGAAAATTGCTAATAGTACATAATTTATTTCGGGGTCCGTTCGGCTTGACCTCCGAATGAAATAATCAAATATGGAGACTTTTCGAATATATCCATAAGGATAAAAACCTCTCAGAAACAATCTTATTTCTTGGTACGACGCATGGTAGTGTAGAGCGAAAATTTATTTAATCTATTACAATGGTAAATCATTTACATTATTGACCATTACTAACTGTGAACAGAGGTTATGTTTCAAGCAAGGGCGTGCAGTCCACAAATAAAAATTTGGATGCGTACTTATGTACGCGCGTTTAAAGTTATACTTCTATAACATAAATAAAAAAACATGTGATGTATTGTACACCTTGCGTTGGAACACAGTTGTTCCGACTCAAGGTATAGAACACTAGAATTGACATCAATAGCAGTTCTCCATCAACGGATGAAAACTCTAAAATACACATAAAATTTACCCACGTAACGAATTGCAGGCTAAATCAAAGATGATTGGTCCTTATAACAGATTCGTCTGAATATAAGTATCTTCAATATCGTTGAGTGTCCTGATTTCTGAAAATAACACTGAATTGGCACTCAAATAATTAAAGAAAATATAACATTTTAAAGTTCCGAAAATTGTACCGCACATTTTGACATTTCATAGGCAATATCCGAGGTGAAATGTGTAAATCATAGAAAAGATTTACATAACGAAAATTTTATTAACAGACAATACCAATTTTTTTACGCGAATTATAGACAGTAGAAATAAAATGAATTCTGAACGTAGGAACTTTCTGTATTTTGATATTGTCTATAAATAAAATTTTAGTAATGTAAATCTTGTCTGTGATTTACAGATTTCTCCTCAAATATTGTCTATGAAATGTCAAAATGTGCGATACGATTTTCGAAACTTTAAAGTGTTATATTTTCTTTAATACTATATCGAGGATACTTACGCTTAGACATAAGAAAATATAATGAGTAATATGCTAGCAGAAAGAAAAAAAGTAGTAAGAAGAAAAATAATCCTATATATCTACATTTAAAAGAATATTACATAATTTTTTACTTCAAAAATATAAAGGTGAAGGACCATAGATGTCTGTAGCATAGTTTATTCGAATAAATGAAAGAAATTGAATTAGAATACACATATGTGTGGATGCTCTTACGGTGGAATTAATGAACGTTGTTTTCTATAAAATAAACACTTAAGCTAGCTCATACAGGTGTTAATCCTTAGGCCACCCTGAAATATTTAATAACCAAATTAATTAATCAATTAGAAAGACATACAGAAAAATTTTATTCACTAAAAAATATTTGGCTACTACCGGGATTCGAACCCGGGTCACCTCCTTTCCGCGGCCGGTGCTCTGACTACTAAGCTATAGCAGCCCTCTATGTTTCCGTGAATAGAGGGGTGTTTTAATTTTTATTATTTTTTAAAATAAAAATTAATCAATTAATAAAAATGAGAACGACATCCAAGGTCGACATATTCACGGAAACATAGAGGGCTGCTATAGCTTAGTGGTCAGAGCACCGGCCCCGGAAAGGAGGTGACCCGGGTTCGAATCCCGGTAGTAGCCAAATATTTTTTCGTGAATTCGATTAATTTATTTTGTTATTATTATTTTTTTAAAAATACCATAAGGTTTCAATCAGCTTATATGTGCGTCTATACTGGTAATTTAATTAAGCCGCCGAACGCGAATTCTGCCGCGTGCGAGCGCGTCACGACACGGCGAGGTATGTGACGGAATTCTTCTGCGTGAGAGTACCATATATAGATTCAGACAATGGGCTAGCTAAGCCCTAGTTTGATTTGATACTACTGTTCCGAGCACATAAAATGATTATCTCTAGGACGAGAGGTGTCTTCTCTGACTCTCTCCTTCAGATTTTTTGATATCCATCGCTTTCAAATTCATTCACAGCCCTTATCACTTCCAAGCACTTTATATGTTTCAGTAACCATCTGGGTCTCTTAAATGATATCGTCTCGCCTATTTGGTTGCAGACTCCTGATTATAGACCCTGTTCTCAGAATAACATCATCTTAGACGGAACAGATGGGATGTACCTACATATTCATGTAGCCCAACTGTAACTTTCTGTAAGAAATGTCAAAACATCTGTCGAATGTCATCATTGATGTCTACTGATGATGTATTGCATAGTAGCAGTAATAACATGATATTGATATCTTGATTGACATTGATATCTTTAACCAATAAGAATACATCTAATGACGTACTAATTCTTCTTTTATATTATGGATTAATAAGTAGGTAAAAACTACTGAAATATTTATAGATATACCTACTATATAATTATATTAATTAGGTATATCTTATACGTATGTCATATCAAACGCGCATATACTACCTACACACTGTTATTACACACTTTATTATAATCAATTACATTTAATCTCCTTCATTTTAGTCGAACAGGATAATATAAATAAATAAAAAATATTTTTTTTTTATATATATCCTGTTATATTTTTATAATCATTATATTAGTTATAGTAAATTTGACTAAATATACTATTTATATGCATGTTCTGTGTGCCGTCCATTTTTTAATAAATTTTAAATTAAAAAAACAGGCAGGTCAAATCACTACAAGAACACATGATCGCTCGACAGATACAATCATCTAGCAGTAACCGATATGACTCGAAAGGCCGACAGGCTGCCCTAAATCGATTTCTGAAGAAAAAATGTGGAAAAAGTGTTGTATAAAATATTGTATTTACTAATAATTATTACAAAATACATATGAAACGGTTGTCAAACTTAAATATATATATACACCTACAACTTCTAAAAATTTAATATTTATGGTTATCTATCATGGGTGGAAATGGTGAATGTTAAATTGTGTGAAGTGATCACTTAAGCCAGTCGTACTGCATCTATCTTGATTTGTGATGTCCTTGAGACAAAATTCAGTACTGTGTTTAAAAAAATATGGCTCAAAATATTTTAAAAAACATCAGATTGAAAAAAGTTGGGGATGTTTAGGGAGACTTTTATCCAGCAGCGGACAGAAAATAATCGATGATGATGGTGAATATAATTTCTTAAGAAAGTTTCAAAGCAACAAAAATATGTAACGTATGTGACAATATCGCTGTACTATTGTGCGTGTCAATGTAACTTGAAATTTTACCGTGGTAGTATGTCTGGACCTTGACCTCTGATATTACTCCCCATCCCCTCGTACATTTCCCCATCTTATCTCGAGCTGAAGAAGATGTTTTTAAGTGGTTATCTTTTCTTATCTCCTCTCTCTTCGTGTCCGCTATCCATCTCTCATCTACTTCTTCCTCCGCCTAATGGCCCCCCAAGGGATTTCAATTTGGTGGTACCTCCAACCTACTCTCCCTTAATCTGGAGGCAGGTTTTTCATCCTTGATTACAATTATTTTTAACAATAAATATTATTATTTCAATGTTTCTGTATAATAAGTTAGATATGTAAGTTAAATATATTAAAAGTTAATTGCTAAAAAATGCAATAATTTGTGTATAAATCAATTAATAAAAGGGACTACATATAAGGTTGAAAAATTGACGTCGATGTAATAGACTGCTCTAGCGAAATTGGATAACGCTCTGTTCTAATTTTAAGTTGTAGGTCCATTGGTTAGAATCCCGGTAGCGGCTAAAATATACTGTGGTTGATTTGATTTTCATATCTTTTCAAATCGATTAATAAATTTGTTTTTAATAGATAAGCTTAAATTTATCTTGCAAAGAAGTTTTAAGAGATATCAAGAAATTATTGAAATTTTTATTATATGCTTATCATAAACTTTATATATCACAGTCGCTTACACTGAGAATTTTTGGGTAACACGTGATATACTTCATTGACCTTCGAACCAATGCACTCTGTATTTGGGCGATAGTATTATTACTCGTATTATTTTTCAATTTATAACAACACAAATGATTTTATTTTAAACAGATATGTGGGGGATTTCAAAAATACGTTTTAGCTGAATTAGTGTAACTTTTTTTTTTCTTTTTACTACAAACCAAAAGAAAACATGAACACAGAAAAACCATGGAGAAGAATTTTATACACAGGAAAACTCACCACAGACCTTCTTAATTTATATGAAGAAAGAAAATTCAGACCCGCGTTCTACACAAACAATACCATTAAGAAATATATTTTCAATAATAAAACTAAAATAGAACATCTAGATAATAGTGGAGTTTATATTAACTGTGGGAACTGCCAATCATGCTATATAGGACAAACCGGAAGAAAAATAAAAACGCGAATAGAAGACCATTTTAAAGGGACAAAAAATTTCAATATTAATTCAGAGATGGCAGACCATGTGAGATCAGAGGGCCATCACTTCAAGTATGATAACGTGGAGGTTTTGCGTGTATGCAAAAAAGGAAAGAAATTGGACATCTTGGAAAATATAGAAATTCATCTAAATAATGTAAGGCCCTTAACATACAAATACCACTTATTACATCCCCCCTTCTAACCATACTAGCCCCTCCCAGCAACCACTTTCACTTTCCGCATACCCCTCCCCCGCTCCCGACAACTCCCGCCCCATGTAGTAAATAAAATGTCTTCTAGTCTTAAGTTAGTGTATTACTGAAGATGATGCAGTAAGCATCGAAAACGTTTTAATTAATTTGTTTAATTAAAGTGTCATTGTGTGAAGTAAACAACGTTGTGTTTTATTCATATATTATATAGAAAATTTATCGTAGCGAGGGGGTAGGGTGAAGAAAAGGGAGGAATGTTGTATATTACGTTAAAAAAAAGAAATGTAACCAAAAGACATACAGATATACAACTAAATTATTATTATTGAGATAAAATATGTGGTTGCGTGGCCTTTTCATCTCTATTTTAATAATTGACCACTTCGATAAATTAAAGGGATGGTTATTCTTCCAGAATCTAAACCATCGCAGAAGCCAAAATGGCACCAAAGCACTATTGAATTATTACTTGAGGTAAATAAAGATGTATCGATATTATATGACTTGTGTTAATACGGGCTACTGATGTAGAGACGTCTCTACATATTGTCAGTGCTCCGGAGATTGCAAATTGTCTGTCAACAATATGATATTGTTGACAGGACGAATCACTGCCCTTTGCAACCCAGTTACCAATTTGCACCATTCGAGCCTTTACAGTAGCAAAGGCCTATTTTCACTTCATCTGATTGATGTCGGAAACTTTAGAGTTTAATTGGTAGGCTGCTTCATTAATGAAAGGCTTTGATTTCAATTTGTCATCTGTTTTTTCTGAAATATCTATTACAAACATGATTTATTGTAATTATTGAGAACAAAAAGGTTCTCTCAATTTTTTTAAATACAATTATATGAACAGAAGGTACATTGAAGTAGCAGGTACAGCTTACAGTTGGTACATTGAAACGAGAATTTTACATAATTGTATAAGAGTATTTTGGAAAAAAATCTAAATTAAACATTTGTAGGTAGATAGGATAGAATAAAGAAATGATCGCTGAGATGATTTGGTCATGTTGAACGTATGAGCGAGGAAAGGATAGTTAAAAAAATATATATGAGGTGCGTGTTTAAGGCAGCAAGAATAGAGGGCGTCCGCGAAATAACTGGCAGGTTCAGATACTACAAATTTTGGAGTATGGCCCTGTTAAAAGCCTTAATAATTGTAGAACATTCATGAGAAGATGGATGAACGTAATCGAAACAAAAATGGTGTGCCAGGATTGAAGAATATGGCGTTATATTCTCTCTCTCTACCACTGCTAAGAAAGGGTGTAATGATTAGTCAGTTATATAGTTTTTATTTGCATCTTAAAAATATGTTTTTTTATATTGTCATAACGATTATTAAACATTTATACATAATTTGGATAAATAAATTAATGAAACTCAAATGTAAAAACGAACCTTTAATTTAAGTCTAAGAAAAAACGATTCACAAATCATTGGACCTCTGTTTTTGAAATTATATTTTATACGAGTAAATAAGA
This sequence comes from Agrypnia vestita, assembly GCA_016648135.1. Lineage (NCBI taxonomy): Eukaryota > Metazoa > Arthropoda > Insecta > Trichoptera > Phryganeidae > Agrypnia > Agrypnia vestita. Next base: position 9,447 of record JADDOH010019404.1, read on the forward strand.
GAGCGATTTGTGTTCTTCTCGACAAGAGAAACATAAAATAACAACAAAATAATTAAAAAGGCAACGTAAAACATTTCGCGTTTCGCAAATGTTTGAAATAATTATATTGTTGTGATACAAAATAAATAATGTGTCAAAAAAAAAAAATTAATAAAATGTGCGTGTTTTTGAATACTACATAGGTGAAGGCCCGTCAGTAATGATAGGAAAAAATCATACGTTCAAATTTCACCACAACCATTACTAGGCAGATAGGTACTTCAGGTACAAAATTAATATATTTTTAATACTTACATGGGAAGTAGGTACCACATTCATGTGTCGAATTAAAACAACGATTTTTAATACCAAGGAAGATACGGTACATTTTGGTTAGATTAAATAAAGCGTGATTTTGAATAAATTATAGATTTGAGAGAAATAAAATTAACGAGGAAATGCTGGAAAAATAAAAAATGATATAAAACAAAGCAATGTGTATTAAATTAAATTTTTCTTTTGCTTCTATATTCAATAATATATACTGTTTTTTCTTCCCAAATTTTATATTTACATCCTCAATTAATTGAGGATTATATATTTTTTTCTCACTATATTGTAGTAAGCTGCTCACCTCAGCGTAGGTTCTTCCTAGTGACATGAGGCTCTTTTTTCTACCGTCATCAAGATGAAGATAAATAAATAAAAAAATTTAAAATTATCGAAATGTAATAGAAGAACGAAAATAACAAAAATATTGAATGATCTAAAATTTGAATCAGAAAATCAAAGAAAAAAATATAATGCATAAGTGCAAATAACAGGATGAAACAAAATAAATATTTTCATAGACACCAATAGCATAAGACTTCAAAAGAAAAAGAAAAACACTTCTCAAAATAATCTAATGTACAAAGGAATTAAAAACTTCGATAGCCTATCGAAAACTATAAATATAAAGTACGAAATATTGTAAATATAAAAAAATTTGGACTAAAGTTCAAAAAGTTTACAATGAAAATTTTTTAATTACTGTATATTACGTAATACATTAAGTTTTGATGTAAGTTGTGTATTAGCCCATACAACATATATATTGAACTAAGTAAATATCACATCACTAACACATTGTGTTAGGCATATCCCTATAGAAGCCATAGAGACATTGAGAAGGAGATTATTGTAAACCATTGTCAACTGTCAAACGAAAGATTAAGGATCTAATAAAGTCTATATCAAGAATCTGTATAAAATATTGAACTATTATTATTCAATAAAGACAACCCAGACATTA